>ML266669.1:16477-38570 GCA_005239495.1 Nicotiana undulata
GGGGGGTGGGGGGGGGGGATGGGGGACGAGAATTTAGCTAGACACATATTGAAGCACCCTAAAGATAAAGTCAAATATATTCAAATGAAAGCTGCGGCCGAGGGGACAAGTCTACCTAGTCAGGTTAACCGTAGTACCGGGTCAAATAAATTTCAACCGGGAATTAACATTGTTAACTGTGGTATTTTATATTACGATCCAAGTAAAGATCGTGAATATTTGGCAAAAATGATTATTGTTATGTGCTTACCCTATAGTTTTCCTTCTAACCCCCACTTTGTGCATTATATTAGAAGAGTTTTAATCCTACTTATAAAGGATGGCCTCGCACAACCGTAAAGAGCGATATTTATAAATATAAACATGAATATGAACAATATTTGCGCTATTTATTTACTAATATAAATTATCTTGTTGCTATTACTACTGATATTGGTAGAAGTGGTAATGAATGTGATTATCTTACTGTTACCAGTCATTGGATTGATGAGGATTGGATAATGCAAAAGCGCATTATTGCTTATAGAATAATTAATTCACGTCACAAAGGACAGTTTATTGCTAGGACGGTTACGTATATTTGTAGATATTTTTTCATTGGAGATAAAAATGTCAGTTTCAATGGATAATGCTTCTAGTAACACTAATGATATAGCCTTGCTTACCGCTACACTAAATCCTGCATTTAGTAATATTTTTCATGTTAGATGTATCTGTCATATTTACCATTTAATTGTCGGTGATGGTATGAGAATTTTAAATGTTGAAAGTGAAAAGGTTAAAATGACTCTTAACTAGCTTTTTTATTCAAACCGTAGAAGTAGACTTAGAGAATTTTTTAAAAGATGTGATGAATTTGGCCTAAGAAAAAGAAAGGTTCCTAAACTTTGTCCAACTAGATGGAATTACATGTATGAAAGTTTAGTTGTTGCATATGAATATAGAAATCCCATAACTCAATGTTTAATGCTCGTGTAACTGATGATGATGAGCATCTTACAAATCAGGATTTGGCTAATGTTGAAATGCTTGTAGATTTTTTAGAAAATTTTTATATTGCTATAAATGAATTTTCTGGGCAATATTGTCCTACTATTTCTAACTGTTTAGTTTATATTGTAGAACTTGCAAATTTGTTTACTCAATTTTCAGAGGGTGGGAAAATTTATGAACTTGCTATTGATTCTATGAGGAAAAAGTTTAAAAAATATTTTTCCCAATTCCTCCTATTTATGGTGTTGCTGCCTTGTTAAATTATACTATGAAATTAGGAGGTCCTCAATTTTGGTATGAAACTGTTTATAATGGTTTGGCACTTGAAGATGAGGAATTGTTTACACTTCCGGAAGCAATAGCCTCAATTAAAATAAATGCTCAAACTTGGTGCTTATCAAATTGCCTTAGATCATGTTAGACCAAATGTTCCAACTCCTACTTCTTCTAGTTTTCAATCATCTAAAAGAACTGCAGGAGTAAGAGCACTTAGTTGAGCGGGGTTCAGGGGTTCTCAAGGTTCCAACACTAGTGATTGTTCACAACTAAATGAGCTTGAAGTTTATTTGTCGCCGGGAATTGAGGAAGTGAATCTCGACGGCTCCTTTAATATTTTGGAATGGTGGAAGGACAAAGAAAAATACTTTCCGATTCTTTCAAGGATGGCTCAAGACATTTTAACTATTCAAGTTTCAATAGTGGCATCGGAGAGCGCTTTCAGTCAAGCATGACTTCAACTCGGTGATCATAGAGCGTCTATGAGGGAGAGCTTGAAAAAATTAGTACTCTTCAGAGATTGGATCCGTGCGGAACGAAGAAACTTTGGACTTGCTGAATCACAACCAGAGGTAGACGAAGCTTACGAAGAAATGCTAGCTGAACTTGCGGAGGATGCTGTTTCGCCCGGAAGTGGTGATGAACAAGCTTATTTTACGCCACCACCAACGAAAATTCCTCCGGACCTTGAAGGATTTATAAAAATTGTAGGAGATACAATGTAAATTAAAATGTAACTTGTATTTTGGCACATCTTGATTAGATTTTTTTCTTCTCAATGGTGGTATTAGCACCTTGTTGTGCTCATTCCATTGGGGGGGGGAAGACTAAGAAAGATATTGCCATGTTTTGTTAATGTCATAATAATAAAAATTATAACGCATTCCTTTGAATATCTNACACACATATACATAAGCTATACAAATTTACAAGAAAATTGCCTTAGATAAAAATAATTTTGAAAAAAATAGTTCAAGCCCACTTAGGCCCACTTAAGCCCACATAGGCTCGGGACCATTAGTTAGTGGTCCTGGTCCCGGGCCGGTTACTATCAAAAAGCCTGCGAAGCCCGAGACTGTTTAGCCCGGCCCACTTAGGAACGTCCTGCGAGGCCCGTTTAGGCCCGTGCCTGGCCCACATTACAGGCTTAGCGTAAGTGAAATTGGGGTATCAAATTCCACATATATTATATTATTACTCATTTGTTTTAGAATTGAGCCAGGTATAATGAATATATGGTAAGAATGTAAAGATTATACTCATCCGATCTAAATGCTGAATTAACCTTTTCGTGATAACGCACAATGTGCTTCATCATCTTCATAAACTTCTGGATACACCTTAGCCTTTGAAGCATTAATAATGTAGCATTTTGCACCCGTGACTTCTTTTGTGATTATAGATGTGCACTTAAAGCAGAACATGTTAAAGAGTTTCACTTACATATTAATAATGTAATGGATTTTACCCCTTCAAGCCAATTAAATATTAATGTGTACTTGGATTCTTCATAGAAGATATGATTTATAATCTTGAAATTGAGATAAATTACATGCTACCACGTGTAGAGATGGCTTGATAATTTGTAAAATATCAATGTATACTCTTTCTGAAAAAGAAAATAAATTCTTCAATCGAATATATACACATTACTCTCTATCTCTCCCTCCATCTATATATTCCATTTTGCATTACATTTTTATTTATTTAGGTTGTTCCCAAGAGACTAACACCATAATATTTTTTTTAAAATTTACTTTAGTTTCTTACCTTAAGCACATCTTTACATCTATAAAAGTATCATGACATATTTATGATCATAAGCTATATATATATATATATATATATATATATGCCAACAACTAATTCTTTCCTCTCTAGAACTTTAACTCGAGCAAACATTTCATATAAAATGAGAGAGAGAGAATACCTAACATCTCACTACAACCAACTATAGAAGATCCACTTCAATTTCCTCCTAAACCCCCTGACATAGGAATTCCGGCAGCCACTACTTCCCACTCTTACAAAGATAAACTAACCCAATGGGAGATCTTCACCACTGCCTCCAACATAATACCAATGGATTCATCGCCTCCTAATGTCATTAAACCCCTTGGGTTGGATGACAATATTCAAGCGGAGCTATCCTACAACATGAAGCACATTACCCTAACTAAGGATGATCGACTAAGGATGTACAACCCTTGGAAGTACTCCCTCATCATTATACTCATGGGAAAACGACTAGTTCATCACTATCTAAAGAAGAAGACTCAAGAACTATGGAAGCTGGATGAAAATTGTCCACTAATAGACCTTGGAGAATATTATTACACCGCCAAACTAGCCAAGGAGGAAAGCATGACCAGAGTACTACATGGGGGTCCTTGGTTCATTAATGGTTTTTTCTTATCAATCCAGAAGTGGGTGCCTAACTTTGTGGCCACCAAAGCAAATCAAAACTATATTGCCGTGTGGGTAAGACTACCTCAACTTTCAACGGAATTCTACGATGGTATAATCCTAACAAAGATCGGAAATTACATTGGTAAACTATTAAAAGTAGATGCGTGCACATCAGCAACATTAAGGGGAATATATGCCCGCTTGTGCATGGAACTGCCATTGGAGCAACCAGTACAAAATTCCATATTGATCGGCCAACATAGGCAAGCTATACTCTATGAAGGAGAAGATTTTCTTTGCAAAACATGTGGGAGACTAGGGCACTCGAACAGAGTCTGCCCATACATGGCTCCTCTAAACAACCAAAATGGGAGTATAACACCATCGTAAATTCCAACAATTAAATAAGACTCTACACACGAATGGAGGACAGTGTCTTTCCCCAGGAAGAACAGAAATAAGGCAGCCAATCAAACCAAGTTTAACGCTGGCCCATCGAATATCCCAAGTAAAATAGTTCACACGTTTGATGCCATGCCATGTAAGTCTAATTCCCTTCAACCTTTAATTGATATTAATATGAATCTGTTAAAGTATCATATTGCAGTCTAATCAATTGCATTAATGGACCAATGTGAGGACAATACTATGCTAACCAGTGAGCTTGGTGGCAAACCACCCAATGGAAGGAAAAATGGTTTTACTAACCACCAACTAGAGCACAATATTTTGAAAAATGATAATACAAAATTAATCCAAAACTCCTCAATTTTGCATGGCAAATTGGCAGTGCATGTTACAAGTGTCCAAAACGTGCCTGAAAACTACAATGGTAATAATCAACTAAATATTTTATCCAAAAACATGGAAATGGATTTATCTAGATCTCCAACCAATGAGATAGGCCTACCCACTATTACCTCTGCTAATAATAACCCTAACTACCTAATTAATAATACATCATGTAACATCATAACTCAACAACACACTCAACATGCAAAACCTAGTCTAAATCCCCAATCCGTTATGCAACACATGGAAGTAGAAATTGAACAAGTGGCGAAGGGTAAATCTATGCAAGATTTGGAAATAACCCTCACACAATCTTCTCCTACTCCTACAATAGTAGAGGAAATCGTTACTGATCCTACTCCCCTCACAAACGTTCCTTCTACTATAATACAATCCCACTACAACAATGCCAAGACTACCACTCACACTAAGAAGATGATACCGTCTGATTCAACTACTCCATCTCTCCAGGAACCAAAACATGGACAACCTCCCTCCATTGCCTCCTCGCCACCAGCCACTGCCAATTATATATGTACAACCCTAGAGTCCACCCAACCATGTACCTCGGTCGTAGGTGGAACTGGGCCTTCAAGGACATGCAATCTCCTTCCAACTAGAGATAAACGGGCAGGAATCGATCTTAATAATCCAAAACACACACTACCTTGCTCAGCTAATCTCCGAAGGGATGAGTCTAGCCATGAACAACTATGTCAACCAAATATGGATGACAAACATCCTCCAACCCCTAGCTCCCTCACTAAATCAGAACCATGTACAAAATATGCAACAAATGTGAATCTTCTCCACCACTCAAACCAATCTCTCTCACAGAATGATCCTCTCAACTTCCCCTTCTTTGCACCGAAGAACTTGATGGTACTCAACCCAATCTTCACACAGTGGTCTTCCCAACACATGCACGACCAACAACAAGGTCCACAACTAGTACCAATGGAAGAACAAGCCCCAGCTCCAAACATGCAAAACCAAGGGGGGGATCAGGAGGAAGAAGGGGAGGAGGACAATCTGCCTCACTTGGGGAAACCATCAGTAGCATTTTCAAGCCTAAGTGAGGTAAAAATACTAATCTTCAAGGAGAGGCTAGAGAGGAAGTGTATCTTCAGCTGCCCAACCACTCTTTACAAATGCTCATTGGACATCCGTCCTCCCCAAGATCCAATTGTAGGGAAACATGTTGCTATATTGGTGCCCTCCATAAGGAGGAACCCCAACCACATCCTCAACAATAATCAATCAATGTATCAACCAAACAATATCATCATTTGGAATGTGAGGGGAGCAAATAATGCTAATTTTAGGAGGCATTTTTGAGAGCTCATGGATACGCATAGACCCTGCATGGTAGCACTGTTGGAGACCAAAATGGAAAGTCATGTCTCTATTCTAGATGATTTTCACTTCATTGAGATGATAGAAGTCCCTGCCATTGGGCAAGATGGAAGGTTGGTTATAATATGGAACCATGATGTGGTGACGATTAATAAATTCACTAGGAATGGTCAAGCAATACATGCGATGATATAGGTAAAGCCTAAGAACGTTACTTGGCTATTTACCACTGTCTATGCTAGTAATGATAGTTTGTAACGACCCGACCGGTCATTCTGTAAGATTAGCCCCGTTTACCCTGTTTAAGATTTGTCATGTGTTAATTAACCTAATTATGATGTGTTGGGTCAGTTGGTTCGGGTTCGGAGTGGTCGTGGTGAGAATTGAGACACTTAGCCTCTTAAATTGACTTAATAGTTGAAAAAGTCAACTGGGGATTGACTTATTGGTAAACGACCTCGGAATGTAGATATTATGGATTGGATAGCTTCGTTAGGTGATTTGGGACTTAGGAGCGTGTTCAGAACGTAGTTTTGATGTCCGGAGTAAACATTAGGCTTGAAATGGCGAAATTGAGTTTTGGGTGATTTCCGATCGGCAGTGGAAAATAGGCTATCAAGGCCGGAATGGAATTTCGGAAGTTGGATCAGATTCGTAGTGTCATTTTGGATATTTGTGCAAATTTTCAGGTGAATCGGACGTGTTTTGGGTGGTTTCGGCATCATTGGTGAAATTTAGAAATCTCAAAGTTTATAGGCTTGAATCCGATGTGATTTGGCAATTTTGGGTGTTTCGAAGGCTCAACTAAGTTTGAATAAGGTTGTGGGAGATTTTGGCATGTTTGGTTGAGGTCCCGAGGGCCTCTGGTGTGTTTCGGGTGGTTAATGGATCGATTTTTGGATTTTGGAGTTAGCTGTTTTTCTGGTGTTTTTGCTGCAGAAATTACCCTACACGTTCGCGGAGGGTGGCACGCGTTCGCATAGAGTGATCTGGGAGTTGGGGGAATTTGTGCTATGCGTTCGCGCTTGGGATGATGCAAACGCGGAGGGTTGGCAATTTGCTCTACGTGTTCGCACCATGTGCGTCGCGTTCACGATGAGGAGCAGCAACTGGGGACCCCAGGCCCAGTTTGGCCTACGCGTTCGCACAGACAGGCCATGTTCACGAGGGTTCCATTAGTTACAGCTTTGCGTTCGCGAAGCTAGGATGCGTTCGCGATGTGAAATTGGGAGCTGGCATGTTTAGTCTACGCGAACGCGAGGGATATGTCGCGTTCGCATAGAGTGTTTTGGGCAGAAGTATTTAAACCCCTCCTTCGCGATTTTCAGCCTATTTTCACCATTGTTGAGCGATTTTGAAGCTTTATGAGAGGGATTGAAAAGGGAATTGAAGGGAAACACTTGGAGGTAAGATTTTTGAACTCAATACTCAATTCTATGTTGATTTCTAAGTAATTAAACCTAAAATTAGTGGGATTTAAACCCAAAATTGGGGAAGTTAGGACATGGGAAATTGGAGACTTTTATTGAGGAATTGAAGGGGAAATTGTGGTCCGATTTTTATGTTCTTGATATGTATAGACTCGTGGGAGAATAAGGATTCCGGTTTTGTGATTTTTATCAAATTCTGAGACGCGGGCCCGGAGGTCGGGTTTGGCCAACTTCGGGATTTATGCCTAATTGTGATAATTTTTGAATGGATTTCATCTCCTTAGCATATTTTGATGTTATTAATCTGGTTTTGGTAGATTCGGAGCAATTGGGAGCCTATTCGAGAGGCAAGAGTATCACAGAGTAGTTTTCGGGTCGGTTTGAGGTAAGTAATGATTGTAAATCTTGTCCTAAGGGTATGAAACACAGGACTTAGTATTTTCTCACTATTTTGGTATGACGCACATGGTGGATGACGAGTGTGTAGCGTGCACTGATAGAGGATTGGGACTTGGTCCTTCCCGTAGCAACTATTGAGTTGCGTAATTACTTTTAAATCATATGATAACCTGTGTTTTTAGACTCTTTCTATATTAGGGCTGAACGACATGTTTGGGGCCTTGTGCCGACCTGTTTAGACCCCTTGGAGGTTATTTTTTACATTCCTCACTGTATTGATTCATGATTTACACTCAGTCATATCATGTTTAGTTGTTTTCGAAACTCAGACTTGTTTACACTATTTTTGTGATATAAAACATTGTTTTGTGTCGAATACCCCGTTTTTTGATAGCCCGAGTGGCATTTTGAGAGTTTCTGACTGAGGTTGAGGGCCAAAGTTGTGAGGATATTATGGGATCGAGCTGCGCGCCGCAGCATGTTACACTATTTATGATATATAAGAGGCCAAGAGACTGAGTGATTATGCCACAAGATGGCTTGTTATAGCGCTTGGGCTGTAGGAGCCCCTCCGGAGTCTGTACACCCCTAGTGAGCGCAGGTACCTACTACGTGCGAGTACCGAGTGATGAGAGATTGAGAGGCATGAGTGACTGTGAGGTAGCCCGAGTGGCTGATACTGAGTGATTGTGAGGCATGCTGAGTGATTGATGCTGAGTGGTGATATGCCCGAGGGGCGGTTTATGACACTTTGTTTTCATCTGAAAAACTATTTAAGAACTTTGAATCTTTCACGTATAATAAACTAATTTTGACTTCTATGGTAACTGTGAAAAAGGATATGTTTCAAGGAAATTTTACTGAACGCAAATTGTAAATGCTACAAAATACTTTATATGTGTTTTCTGAAAGTACGACTTCAGTTGATGTGCATCTATGACTGCTTTTTACTTGTTTCATAGCCTTTGACATTATTTACTTTCATTACTACTGAGTTGGTGTACTCACATTACTCCCTTCACCCATGTGTGCAGATACAAGTGTTGGTTCCGAGCGCTAGTATCCTTCCTATTCTCTTGGAGCCGGAGTTGGGATTCTGAGGTAGCTGTTCGGCGCCACAACTTTCTCTTTTCCCTTCTTGTTTTTGTATTGCTTCTTTTTCCCATGTTGGATGTAGTACGAGAGTAGAGTTTATCTTGTATTATTCCTAGATACTCAACCCGTGTTGACTCCAGGTTTTGGGGCAGTATCTAGACTATTTATTTTGTTTTGTTTGTTTAAACAAATTGTGGAATCTAAAGAATTTTATGAAATATCGGACCGGTTTGAAATTTATGATAAGTCTTATGCTAATACGCGAGTGTTTGGCTAGCCTAGTACCATGATAGGAGCCATCACGGCCGGTTTAGGATTTGGGGTCGTGACATATTTTAGATAGACAATTGTTATGGGAAAATCTTCAACACAAATTTGATCACTCTAGTGGTCCTTGGTTAATTGGTGGTGATTTTAATGAAGTTGTAGACTCGAGTGACAAATATGGAGCTAGGTACATAAATCAGAAAAGAGCTAAATCCCTTATAAAATGTCTAGACTACTGTAATCTAGTGGATCTAGGTTTTAAGGGATGCAAATACACTTGGTCCAACCATCGTAGGAAGAAGGGCCTAATTATGGAAAGACTAGATAGAGTTTACTCTAATGATAAATGGTTACAAGCCTATTCAAACGTTACAATGACTCACCTACCCAAACTACACTCAGATCACAACCCTATCCTAATTAATATTAATATTATTATTAATAGGAACCATGCCAGACCCTTTAGGCTTGAGATATTTTGGTGCTCTCACCCAAACTTCCCTAAGGTGGTGTCCAGTAGTTGGGCAAATAAGGATATAATGGAAGGGGTGGAACCGTTTCATAAGAATGTGATAGAATGGAGAGACATAACCTTTGGTGATATTTTTGCTAGGAAAATAAAAACCTTAAATCATATCAAGGGTATTCAAAACTCCTCCAATTACCATACAAGTCAATTCCTTAGAGACCTTGAAGTAAAACTTATCGAGGAATATGACACTATTCTTAAATTGGAAGAGGGATATTGGAAATTACGCTCTAGGGTTAATTGGTTAAACGATGGTGATGCTAACACTAGGTTCTTTCATATTCAAGCTACTAATCGAAGACGTAGAAACAATATCGTATTTTTTAAGGATAACACAGGGAAATGGATAGAAGACCATAAATCCCTGATGAATTATGTTACTAATTACTTTGAGCACATTTTTACAACTTCCCATGACAATACAAATTGGTCAGCCATTAAAATGGATAACACTTCCTCCTCAGTAATTGACCTAACTTCCCTCGATAGTAAGCTAAAAAATTATGAGATTCGAAGGGTAGTATTTTCATTTAAACCTAACAAGGCTCATGGCCCTGATGGGCTGCACGCCTTCTTTTTTCAGAAATTATGGCCAATCTTAGGTAATAAGGTCACAAGTTGTGTCAAAAAAATTTTGGGAGTAGAATTATACCTCAAGAGGTTAACAAAACTTACCTTTTCCTAATCCCTAAATTTAGTAATGCTAATCAGTTACAAAACTTCAGACCCATAAGTCTTTGTAACACTTTGTACAAGGTTGTCACAAAAGTCATTGTCAATCGAATCAGGCCTTTTCTTAAACGCCTCATTAATAATCAACAAGCTAGCTTTATAAAATATAGGCGGGCTAGTAATAATGCCATTATTATTCAAGAGGTGTTAACACATTTTAACGCCCGGAAACGAAAGCAAAATTTCGTCCTAAAGCTAGATCTGGAAAAGGCCTTTGATAAGTTAGAATGGTCTTACATTTACATAACCCTCAAATATTTTAACTTTCCTCCCAAAATATCTACCCTAATCCTTAGTTGTATTTCAACTAATACTATCTCCATTTAAATGTCAATAAAACGGAGGAATTTAATCCTATACAGGGTATTCGTCAAGGCGACCCCATGTCTCTTTATATTTTTATCCTATGTATGGACATGTGTTGATACCTAATTTTTCCTCAAATTATTTTAAAATTTGAATATATACCTTCGATATCATTTTTTATGATAATTGGTATTTTTCCATATTTTTATCAATTTATTTTTCTAATTTATTTACTTTATATCCAATAATTATTCATAAATTGCATTACAAATAATTTCAAAATATTTCTTAGCTCTATATATCATTCTTAATTCTATTAGGATTTAGTTATTTCACAAATTAGCCAATTTGTCAGTATTTGGCTATAATTACAATAATTTTGTAATTATAGCCTAATTGTGCATTTTATGCTATTTTAATTCAATAATCAGTCATTTTATATTTTAAACACTAGTTAATTACCTTAATTTCACCTATTTAGCCTTAATTTCATTTTATGTAATTGTTAGCTATTTTTATTAGTTATTTATCTATTTAATTGGGTATTTAATAATTAGCCCCTTTCTATTTAAATTATAGCCTAATTTAATCTAACCCTAACCCAATTAAAACCAGCCCAAGACCCAATCAAAATAACCCAACAACTCAAGCCCAATACCCTATCCTACCCAACCCAGCATCTGATTGAATCCTGGTCGTTGATCAATTTTGATCAACGGCCCAAAATCGCCCCTTCCTTAATTAGTCCTAGACGACTACCCCCACTCTCATTTCATTCTCTCAATCATCTCTCTAACTCCCCTCTCTCTCTCTATCTCTAGTTCTCTCTAGAACCTTCTACCTTCCTCCTCTCCGATGGACTCTGTCCTCCTTCTCCGGCCACCTTCCTCGCCGGAAGCTATGTTCTCTCACCCTCTCCTAGCCTCTGCTTCACCCCACGCCAGTTTGATACTACCCTGAGGTCCTCAGGTGAACCTGGAGCGGTTCACCTCCTACCCATGGTCCTTCATGCCATTTTCCGGCCACCTCCGGCCGTTTGTAAGATCTATGACTTTCCGGCTAAAGCCGGTAAACATTTTGAGGTTTTTATGTTTTCTGGGTTCTCTGAAACCCTAACTCTTAAGATTTTCCGATTTTCTTTTAGGTATGTCTTAGATCTGTGTATATTATGAAGCCTTTACATGTTTTCCTTCAAAAACATTCCTATTTCTAAACTTTCTTCATCTCAAAATTAGGGTTTCATAACCCCTTTTTAAAAAAATGATTTCCTTCTGTTTTAGTATCATTATATGATTCTTTCAATGTTTTAACGATTTATTCAAAGTTTTCTCTTCATTTGACTTGTTATGTTAAAAACCCTAGGTTTCTTAGATTCTGAGTCTCTTTGACTGATATGATCGTTTAATTTGTATGAACTATTGTTTCTCACAAACGTTTTAAGTCTCCTGTGAATTTACCCTACTTTTGCTCATTAGGGTTCCTGATTTTGTTTTCTTCCGCTTATATTGTGTTCGTTCCATTTAACCCCTCTAGTGTTACTGCTTTGTCTCTAAACCTATACTACAGTCATTAGGGGTTTTGACTCTTTAATTCTCCCTGTTATATCATGTTCGTTTGTTGATTCCTTTAGTCTTTTACTGTGTTCTAGCACCGAATCCCTGATTCTATGTGATTCTTTACCTTGCTATGCTTTTGCTTGCCTATTATCTGCTTAATTGATGTTATTCCTGTTCGAATCCCTGATTCACTGTAATTTTACTTTGGTAGAATTCCTGATTTATTATTTGAATCCCTGATTCCCTGTGATTTGAAAACCTTACTGATTTCTTATGGGATACTCTTACTAACTTCCGACCTTTAACTTATTTCTTACCTTGCTACATGGTTGATTTACTGTTAATTGATCCCTATTTCCTTAATTAAAATCTGATGAACCTAGTCTCAATTGCATACTTGTATTGGTTTGAAATTGTTTCCTTATATGTTATATGCATGTCACATATGAGAACTTTCCTTATTTACTATTTGCCTGCTAACCGTGTGAACTTAACCCCTTCAATTAAGGGATACTTATGCTGATTTTACACTATTATGGTACTTTTCCTTATTTGCTGTCTGATAATACCGTTTGAACTTGATTTCCTTAATTAAGGGATACCTATACTGATTGTGTACTGATTAATGATGCGCAACCCCTTAATTACTGGTTAAATTTGATTCCTACCTTATTTGCTACTTATTTTCAAAACTATATATACTCCATTCTCTCATTAGCATAGACAGGGACTAATCTGTTCAACTCTCTCTCTCACAACTAAAACTTGCTACTCTCTCTATTCTCTCTTCTGTGCTACTTGCTACTACTCTAAGTTAGCCGGCTGCAAGCCAAGGCTAACTACTGTGCATCTCCTATCTTATGCTTTGTGTTACTGCTTTCTTCACCTCACTGGTATGTTCTAATTCAGATTCCAGTTCTCCAACCAATATGTTTCTACTACGGTTGCAATTCATTGTGCTTCTAATTTGCTTTTATTTATTATTTTGTTGTTCAACATGTAATTAAGATCCCGAAGCCCATATACATGTTAAGTTATGCTTTGTTTGTCATGACCAACATGTCTTTGTATACTTAATACATGTTTATTATATGAATCCCCCATGCCTGGGTTTGGTACATTATTCTAATTAGAGTTTTAACTGTTTGGTACTGTTATGATGGTCTAATCCTATACCCCATTGTATTCCCCAATTCCTAAGCCCCTTAGGATCTCTGATTGTTTATGCATACTCCTACCTATTACATGTTCAGTACTTTGTAACTATATGTCCCTAAACTCCCATTACCCTTGGTTGTGATTGATTGACTATTATGAGTTCATTTTGTACTTGTTGGGCGTTTCTTCTCTTTCTGTCTGTTTTAGTGGTTAAACTTTTATTATGAAAAGGCTATTTCAATTAACTCTCTGTCCCAAAACTGTTTTTCTACTCAAAGTTTTTCAAACTATATCAAGCACTCTCACTTTACTCCTAAACCTCTTAAGTTATGCCCCCTTTGTGTGAGCATTGCCTTGGGACCCCTGAGCTCCCTCTGAACTTTGACACACTAAGACTGACCATTCCACACTGTACTTACTCTATCTTGGCTATAAAATATGGGTGTGAGCACTGCCCAAGATCCCTTGAGGTCCTTAGGGAACTCTGACACACCCGGATTGTGAAAAAGGATGTGAAACATTACTTGGCATTGAGGACATGGAGATCTGGGCCTATACTGTAGGCTCCCTATAGTTAACTCTTATTTTCTTTATTTTCAGTTATGTAATTCCTATTCAATGGTCTGTAATAAATAATTGTAAACAACTCTGGGGTTGGATAATGAAAAAGGGTGGGTAATATGCATGCTATAATGTAATCAAGGGTAGAAATCATGCTCCCTAGGTTTTACTTTCTCTATGCGTGTCACGACCCCAAATCCTAACAGGCCGTGATGGCGCCTATCGTGGAACTAGGCTAGCCAACCATCACATTACTACGCACTTGTTCTCATTTAACAGTTCATAATGCAAAAATAAATAGCAATTCAATAAAGAATAATTTATATAAGTCTAGCGCCCCCAATAATGAACTAAACAACTCTAAAAAACCTCCCAGAACTGGAGTCAATAGTCATGAGCATCTAAGAATAATTAAATCCAACCCTGATAAAACTATAATATGTCTCTGAATCAAATGCTAAAGCTAAATAGGGAAGGGAAGTGGAGAAGCTGTGGACGCTGGACAGCTACCTCGAAATCCCGTGAAATGCTGCTATCGAACCTGCGTCAGCTACTGCTGCGAGCTAGTACCTGGATCTGTGCACAGATGCACAGGGAGTCTTTATGAGTACGCCAACTCAGTAGTAATACAAATAAATCACAATCTGAGTAATACAAACACACAGCACAGATACACAATTCCACAAAACCAGTAAAACACCAAGTCACCATGTAGTATTCATCAAATAATAAGTTCGAAATCAGTTTCCAGAAATCCTTTGAAAACAAGTACAATATCAGTATATCTCAGTAAAAACCAGTTTGAAAACGAAATAAATCATAGTTCGAAAACTCAGTAAAAATCTTCATAAAACTGCCCCTCGAGCCATAATCATTTCTCATCACAATATCTTTCAGTATTAGCCCATCAGGCAACCTCACCATCACTCTGTCCATCAGGCAACCTCACAATCACTCTGCCCATCAGGCATCCTCACAATCACTCTGCCCATCAGGCATCACTCAATCGGTACCGGCGCTCACTGGGGGTGTGTTACAGACTCCGGAGGGGCTCCTACAGCCCAAGCGCTAAAATAAGCCACAACATGGAATAAATCACACACAATATAGGTCCGCAACCTCACTCATATCATATCATCCTCACAATATAGAACAACATCCTCACTCATATAATAACATCCTCACAATATAGGCCAACAGCCTCACTCAGTCTGACACTCTCAATTTTCCCTTCAGGCCATAATATATCGGGTTCTCGACCCAAAAACAGTGTTTCATTTTCAAGAAGTAGTATCAAAATACTCTGAGTGTCAAAACAATTTCACAGAAAAGACTGAGTGAATAATCATAACATATTAGTGAGGAAAATATAGTAAACACAGCCCTCAAAGCAAGTCGTCCCTAGGCCCCAAACACGGTTTACAGCCCAAATCATATCAAGTATATACAGTACTATTTGAAATAAGCTTTAAAATCCGTTTCGCAACTCAATAGTCGCCTAAGTAAGGAATGTATCTCCAAAGTTTCAACCTTTGAATTTTAAAACCCGTGAAAGGGTGCATAGTCCGGGGTTTCATACCCTAAGGACAGGATTTAAAGACATTACATACATCAAAACTAGCCCGAAATTATTCCACAACCCGCTTGCCTCTCGAATCAACCTCCGAAGGCTCCAAATCTACCAAGTTCATATTTTTTATCATCAACGTATGCTTAAGTAATAAATTTCAATTGAACAATATCGAATTTAGCTCAAAACTTCGAATTCGGTCAAAACCCGAGCCCGCGTCCTGAAACTCAGATATTCTTATACAAAAGTGTTCTTTGTCCTCTCACGAGTCCGTACATATAAAGAACACCAAATCGGAGTTCGTTTGACCCCTCAAATCGACCCCTTAAGGTCTCATAATCTCAAGCCCTAAAACCCAATTTTTCTACTGATTTTACATGAATTTACACTGGTTTATGTTCTATAATCACCGATAATCGAGTTTTAATGACTAGAACACTTACCTCAATGAAGAACAAGGATTTCCCTCTTCAAAATCGTCCCCAAGAGCTCTTTTCCATACATCAATGGTGAAAAATAAGGTTTAAGTCGTAGAGGGTTTATTTTATATTTTCTGAACAGGTATTTCCACTCCTGCGGCTTTGCAGGTGCGATGCTCCTTCCGCACCTGCGATCTCCCCTGAAGTCTCCCAATTTCCGCACCTGCGATGCATTTTCCGCACTTGCGACCTCGCAGGTGCGACAACTTCCTCGCACCTGCGGACCACTCCCCACTCCCACTCAGCCAAATCTCGCACCTGCGGAGCCCATTCCGCTCCTGCGGTTCCCTTTCCGCAGGTGCGAAAACACCAGCAACAACAATGTGCAGATTCACTAAAATCACTCCAAACTTCCCGTTAACCACCCGAAACCATCTCGAGCCCCTCGGGACCCCAACCAAACTTACCAACACGTCCCATAACATCATTCAAACTTAGTTGCACTCTCAAAACACCAAAACTAACATCAAAACACAAAATTTTCATCGGATTCAAGCCTAAGAACTTTGATATTTCTAAAATCCACCAACGATGCTGAAACTATCCAAATCAACTCCGCTTGACCTGAAATTTTGCAGACAAGTCAAAAATGACATTATGAACATGCTCCCACTGTCGAAATTCCATTCCGACCCCGACAGCCTATTTTCCACTGTCGACCGAAAATCGCCAAAAAGCTAACTTTCGCCAATTCAAGCCTAATTCTACACCGGATATCATAAAATTATTCCGGACACACTCTTAAGTCCCAAATCACCTAACGAAGCTATTCGAGTTATAAAATTCACATTTCGGAGTCGTTTACCCATAAGTCAACTCTTAGTTGACTTTTTCCATTTTAAGGTTATTTTTAAAGGCTAATTGACTGAACTCTCACTACAACCATTCGATTTCAAGCCTATCAACTCTAATACATCAAATACAGTATAACCAATCTATAACAAGTCAATAACAACAATTATAATGCAGGTTATACGTAACGACAGACCTGGTCGTTACATTCTCCCCCTCTTAAACAAACGGTTGTCCTTGAACGAGTCTAGAAGCATACCTGAAGTCTCAAACAAGTGCGGATATTTGCTCTGCATCTCCCGCTCGGTCTTCCAAATAGACTCCTCTACTGGATGACCTCTCCACTGCACCTTCACTGATGCTATCTCATTAGATCTCAACTTTCTGACCTCACGAGCCATAATAGCCACTGGCTCAACCTCGTATGACATATCACCCTCGAGCTGAACTGTGCTGAAGTCTAACACATGAGATGGATCACCAACATATTTTCTGAGCATTGACACATGAAATACTGGGTGAACACTCGACAAGCTGGGTGGAAAAGCCTTTCTGTACGGCCCTCCAAAACTGAGATGTGAAGTGAGTACCTCTGTCAGAAATGATCGAAACCGGAACCCCATGCAACCGGACAATATTCTTAATGTAAATACCAGCTAACCGCTCTGAAGTATAAGTAGTACTGACTAGAATGAAATGCGCGGACTTGGTCAATCTATCCACAATGACCCAAATAGCATCAAAACCCTTTGAAGTCCGTGGAAGCCCAACTACAAAATCCATAGTAATTCTCTCCCCATTCCACTCTGGAATGTCTAGCCTTTGAAGCAAACCGCCTGGTCTCTGGTGCTCATACTTGACATGCTGGCAGTTGAGACACCGTGCTACATACACAACAATATCTCTCTTCAACTGCCTCCACCAATACTGTTGTCTTAGATCCTGATACATCTTCGCGGCACCCAGATGGATAGAATACCGCGAGCTGTGAGCCTCTACTAATATCAACTCTCAAATACCCTCTACATTGGGCACGCAAATACGGCCCTGCATCCTCATAACTCCATCATCACCAATAGTCACATCTCTGGCATCGCCCCGACGAACTCTATCCTGAAGAACTAATAAGTGTCGGTCATCATACTGCCGTGCCTTAATCTGATCTAATAAAGAAGACCGAGAGGCCATGCTAGCTACCACCCGTGGAGGATTCGATAAATCCAATCTCACTAACTGACCCGCTAAAGCCTGGACATCAAGGGCTAAAGGTCGCTCTGCTGCTGAAAGATAAGCTAGATCCCCAAACTCTCGGCTCTGCGACTCAAGGCATCGGCCACCACATTGGCCTTCCCCGGATGATACAAAATGGTCAAGTCATAGTCCTTGAGAAGCTCCAACCATATCCTCTGCCGCAAATTCAAATCTTTCTGCCTTAGCAGATACTGCAAGCTACGATGATCGGTGTAAATCTCACACTGTACTCCATACAAATAATGCTACCAACTCTTTAAGGCATGAACAATGGCAGCTAACTCCAGATCGTGCACTGGATAATTCTTCTCGTGCACCTTCAGCTGTCTAGATGCGTAGGCAATCACCCTACCGTCCTGCATCAAAACCACTCCCAAGCCGACTCTAGAAGCATCACAATAAACCGTGTAAGAACCCAAACCAGTATGCAACACTAATACCGGAGTTGTGGTTAATGATGACTTGAGCTTCTGAAAGCTCTCCTCTCATTCATCGGACCATCTGAATAGAACACCCTTCTGTGTCAATTTGGTCAGAGGTGAAGCAATAGAAGAAAATCCTTCCACAAAGCAACGGTAGTAACCCGCCAGACCAAGGAAACTCCAAAAATCTGTAGCTGAAGATGGTCTAGGCCAACTCTACACCGCCTCAATCTTCTTCGGATCAACCTGAATACCCTCACTAGACACCACGTGCCCCAAGAAAGCTACCGAACCAAGCCAGAACTCACACTTAGAGAATTATGCATAAAGCTTCTCCTCCCTCAATCTTTGCAACACGATTCTCAAGTGTTGAGCATGCTCTTCCTGGCTATGAGAATAAACCAGGATGTCATCAATGAACACAATAACGAAAGTATCACGGTAGGGCTGAAACACAATGTTCATCAATTGCATGAACGTTGTTGAGGCATTGGTCAGCCCAAATGACATAACTAGAAACTCATAATGACCGTATCTGGTCCTGAAAGCCGTCTTCGGAATATCAGAATCCTGAATCTTCAACTGATGATACCCCGACCTCAAGTAAATCTTGGAGAACACCTTAGCTCCCTGAAGATGATCAAATAAGTTATCAATACAAGGCAAAGGATAACGCTTCTTCATCATAACCTTATTCAGTTGTCTATAGTCAATACACATGCGCATCGAACCATCCTTCTTTTTCACAAACAACATCGGCGCACCCCAAGGCGATACGCTAGGCCGAATGAACCCCTTATCTAAGAGTTCCTGAAGCTGCTCTTTTAATTCCTTCAACTCTGCTGGTGCCATACGGTAAGGGGGAATAGAAATAGGATGAGTATCGGGCACCAGGTCAATACCAAAATCAATATCCATGTCAGGTGGCATGCCTGGAAGGTCTTCAGAAAATACATCCGGAAAATCACGGACTACGGGAACAGAATCAACATATGGAGTCTCACTACTAACATCCCTCACAAACGCAAGATAAGATTCACACCCTTTCTCAACCATACGCTGAGCCTTTAAATAAGAAATCACTCTGCTAGGCACATGCTCTATAGACCCCCTCCACTCAACTCTCGGAACTCCGGGCATAGCTAAGGTAACGGTCTTAGCGTGACAATCAAGAATAGCATGACATGGAGATAACCAATCCATGCCTAGAATTACATCAAAATCGACCATACTCAGTAACATCAAGTCCACTCGGGTCTCCAGACCCCCAATAGATATAAGACACGACCGATACACACGGTCCACAACAATAGTATCACCCACCGGAGTCGAAACATGAACAGAAGTAATTAGAGACTCACGGGGCATATTCAGAAAATGAGCAAAATAGGATGAGACATAAGAGTACGTGGAACCAGGGTCAAATAAAGCCAAAGCATCGGTGTG
This sequence comes from Nicotiana undulata, assembly GCA_005239495.1. Lineage (NCBI taxonomy): Eukaryota > Viridiplantae > Streptophyta > Magnoliopsida > Solanales > Solanaceae > Nicotiana > Nicotiana undulata. Next base: position 36,297 of record ML266669.1, read on the forward strand.
ACAAACTGAAATAGTACATGTAATCACTGCATTTGACGCCATAGCATCAGTCCTAGCCGGAAGTGCATAAATACGTGGCTGGCCTCCACCTGCTCGACCTCCCCCTCTAGGATGACCTCTAGCTGCCTGACCACCACCCCTAGCGGCCTGGGTAGGTGGTGAAATAACTGGGGCTGAAGCCGAGGGCTGAACCCTCTGCTGAGCTGAACTACTAGGACGACGGGGACACTGCCTCCACTCATGTCCGAACTCTCCACACTCATAACAATTACCTGGAGCTGGAGATGAAAACTGACGAAAACCCCTGCCACCATGATAACCACCAGACGAACCATGCATAGAAGAACCTTGATAAGATGATGCTCGGGCGGAGCTCTGAGCTGGAAGGGCACTAAAAGATTAATGTCCCTGATGAGAATTGCGAGGACCCTGCCCCGAAGATAAACCACTATAAGCTGAGCAAACTGGTTGTGGAGGTCTAAGTGAACGACCTCTGTTAGGCTGAAATTGCCCTCTCAAAGGAGCCCCACTGAAATTACCTACTCCCCGAGGCCTCTTGACCTCTCTCTCCTCACGATCCTGCCTACGAACCGACTCAATATCCCGAGAAATGTCAACAACCTTCTCAAATGTGGCTCCAGACACCCTCTCTCTGGTCATCAAAATCCGAAGCTGATACGAGAGACCATCTACAAACCTCCTAATCCTCTCCTTGTTAGTAGGGACAATCTCAGACGCATGTCTGGCTAACTCAGAAAACCTCATCTTGTACTGGGTGACTGATAATTCTCCGTGGCGCAGCTGCTCAATCTGCCTGCGCTGCTCCTCTTTGTGGGACTGAGGAACATATTTCTCCAAAAAAATCATGAAGAACTGTTGCCAGATGAGAGGTGCTGAACCAACCGGCCTACGCCTCTCGAATGATTCCCACCAAGTAAAAGCAGCACCTGCAAACTGAAATGTAACAAACGAGACCCCACTGGTCTAAAAAATACCCGCAGTACGTAGTATCCTCTGGCAGTTATCAAGAAAACTTTGGGCATCCTCACCCTCTGTACCGCTGAAAGTCCGAGGCTTAAGTCTGCTGAACCTCTCCAGCCTGCGCTGCTCATCCTCAGGCATAGCAGCAACCACAAAATCCTGAGTGGGAGCAACTGGCTGAACTGGGGCTGCTCCTAGTGCCTGAATACCCCGCACAACCTGCTCAGGTGTCCGGGCAGCTGGAGTCTGATTGCCTCCCCCAGTCTGAGCTGCATTGGCAGTAGTGGACATAGCAACTGCATGAGCTAAACTGGAACACACCATCAATATCTGAGCTAGGGTCTCCTGAAGACCCGGAATAACAATAGGCACTGCAGGTGCCTGAGCTTGTCCCACTGGAGTGCCATCAGTGGGAAACTGATCCTGAACGATAGGGGGATCATGTGGTACTACCCCGGCAGCTGCCTGAGCTGGTCCCTAACCTCTACCACGGCCTCGACCCCTTGTGGGTCTGACTGGTGTCTGGTCACCCTGATCGGTATTGCGTATCCTCACCATCTGTGAGAGAATGAAATAACGTAAGTTTAGATTTCAAGAATCAATAGATTGGCACGAAAGAGTTCAAGAAAATAGAGATGTTTCCTAAAAGTTCTGGAGCCTCTCGAAGATAAGTACAGACGTCTCCGTACCGATCCGCAAGACTCTACTAAACCTGCTCATGACCGTTGAGTCCTATGTTACCTAGTGCTCTGATACCAACTTGTCACGACCCCAAATCCTAACAGGCCATGATGGCGCCTATCGTGGAACTAGGCTAGCCAACCATCCCATTACTACGCACTTGTTCTCATTTAACAGTTCATAATGCAAAAATAAACAGCAATTCAAAAAAGAATAATTTATATAAGTCTAGCGCCCCCAATAATGAACTAAACAACTCTAAACAACCTCCCAGAACTGGAGTCAATAGTCATGAGCATCTAAGAATAATTAAATCTAACCCTGCTAAAACTATAATATGTCTCTGAATCAAATGCTAAATCTAAATAGGGAAGGGAAGTGGAGAAGTTGTGGACGTTGTACAGCTACCTTGAAATCCTGTGAAATGCTGCTATCGAACCTGTGTCAGCTACTGCTGCGAGCTAGTACCTGGATCTGTGCACAGAGGCACATGGAGTCTTTATGAGTACACCAACTCAGTTTTTAATGAAAATAAATTACAGTCTGAGTAATACAAACACACATCACAGATACACAATTCCACAAAACCAGTAAAACACCAAGTCACCATGT
>ML266669.1:38662-60972 GCA_005239495.1 Nicotiana undulata
CATTCTCAACATCACTCTGCCCATCAGCCAACCTCACAATCACTCTGCCCATCAGGCATCCTCACAATCACTCTGCCCATCAGGAATCCTCACAATCACTCTGCCCATCAGGCATTACTCAATTGGTACCGGCGCTCACTAGGGGTGTGTTACAGACTCCGGAGGGGCTCCTGCAGCCCAAGCGCTAAAATAAGCCACAACATGGCATAAATCACACACAATATAGGCCTGCAACCTCACTCATATCATATCATCCTCACAATATAGACCATCAACCTCACTCATATCATAACATCCTTTCAATATAGGCCAGCAGCCTCACTCAGTCAGACATTCTCAATTTGTCCTTCAGGCCATAATATACCGGTTTCTCGACCCAAAAACAGTGTTTCATTGTCAAGAAGTAGTATCAAAATACTCTGAGTGTCAAAACAATTTCACAGAAAAGACTGAGTGAAAAATCATAACATATTAGTGAGGAAAATATAGTAAACACAACCCCCAAAGGGTAAACAAGTCGGCCCTAGGCCCCAAACACGGCTTACAGCCCAAATCATATCAAGTATATATAGTACTATTGGAAACAAGGTTTAAAAGCCGTTTCGCAACTCAATAGTCGCCTAAGTAAGGAATGTATAGTTTCAACCTTTGCATTTCAAAACCCGTGAAAGGGTGCAAAGTCCGGGGTTTCATACCCTCAGGACACGATTTAAAGACATTACTTACATCAAAACTAGCCCGAAATTATTCCACAACCCGCTTGCCCCTCGAATCAACCTCTGAAGGCTCCAAATCTACAAAGTTCAGATTTTTATCATCAACATATGCTTAAGGAATAAATTCCAATTGAAAAATATCGAATTTAGCTCAATACTCCGAATTCGGTCAAAACCCGACCCCCGGGACCGCGTACTGAAACTCATAAATTCTTATACAAAAGTGTTTTTCGTCCTCTCACGAGTCCGTACATATAAAGAACACCAAAATCGAAGTTCGTTTGACCCCTCAAATCGACCCCTGAAGGTCTCATAATCTCAAGCCCTAAAACCCAATTTTGCTACTGATTTTCCATGAATTTACACTGGTTTATGTTCTATAATCACCCATAATCGAGTTTTAATGACTAGAACACTTACCTCAATGAAGAACAAGGATTTCCCTCTTCAAAATCGCCCCCAAGAGCTCTTTTCCGTACAACAATGGTGAAAAATAAGGTTTAAGTCGCGGAGGGTTTATTTTATATTTTCTAAACAGGTATTTCCGCATCTGCGACTTACTTACTCGCACCTGCGGCTTCGCAGGTGCGATGCTCCTTCCGCACCTGCGATCTCCCCTGAAGTCTCCCAATTTCTGCACCTGCGATGCACCTTCCGTACCTGCGACCTCGCAGGTGCGACAACTTCCTCGCACCTGCGGACCACTCCCCACTCAGCCAAATCTCGCACCTGCGGAGCTCAGTCCGCTCCTGTGAAACCGCACCTGCGGCTCCCTTTCCGCAGGTGCGAAAACACCAGCAACAGCAATGTGCAGATTCACTAAAATCACTCCAAACTTCTCGTTAACCACCCGAAACCATCCTGAGCCCCTCGGGACCCCAACCAAACTTACCAACACATCCCATAACATCATTTAAACTTAATTTCACTCTCAAAACACCAAAACTAACATCAAAACACCAAATGTTCATCGGATTCAAGCCTAAGAAATTTGATATTTCTAAAATCCACCAACGATGCCAAAACTATCCAAATCAACTCCGATTGACCTGAAATTTTGCAGACAATTCCAAAATGACATTATGAACCTGCTCCCACTTTCAGAATTCCATTCCGACCCCGACAACCTATTTTCCATTGTCGACCGGAAATCGCCAAAAACTAACTTTCGCCAATTCAAGCCTAATTCTACACCGGACATCATAAAATTCTTCCGGACACACTCCTAAGTCCAAAATCACCTAACGAAGCTATTCAAGTTATAAAATTCACATTCCAGAGTCGTTTACCCATAAGTCAACTCTTAGTTGACTTTTCCCATTTTAATGCTATTTTAAAGGCTAATTGACTGAACTCTCACTACAACCATTCGATTTCAAGACTATCAACTCCAATACATCAAATACAGTATAACCAATCTATAACAAGTCAATAACAACAATTATAATGCAGGTTTTACGTAACGACGGACCGGGTCGTTACAATGCGCAATAGCATCCATGTTTAGCTACATCATGCCAAGCATGCCATGCATTATATATCATGTTATTTAGGACTTATATGTACTGTTTTCAGCATCCCATCATCACTTTGTAATCCTGTCTATAGGGAAAATAATACCAACAAAAATAAATCGCTATTATGTGATTCTGCCTTGTAAACATGTTCTGAAACTTCATTTAGAGATACTTTCTTAGGATAACTGTATTAATATCAGTTGTTATTCATTACACTTAGAAAACATGTGTAAAGATAAACAAACATTAAAAATTGTCACCTATGTTATTCCTGAAACTGTGCATAATGATGTGATTCTATGTGCATTTAGAGATCCTGTTAAGCGACTGCATATGCACCATTCTGCATTAGACATCATGTTATAGGATCGTACTCATTTAATTACACTTAGTCTAAATACAGATGTATAAAACAGTCTTCTTGTTCTAACAAACTGGTAACTAGTCTTTGAACATTTGCAACACTTAGAACAACATGTTATTAAGTATAACGACCTGAAGCTGTTATCACCTCTGAATAAATGTTGCACGCCTAGGCAAGCCTTAGGTAATCAACAACAAGGAAATAAACTAGAACTGTCTTTTGTGATTAGTGCTTGACTGTCAGCATGTTTAAAACCAGTAAGCAAGCCTGATTAGGACTTCCTCTCTAAGTTATGCAATAAATCTGTCTTCGTGTTATCACTTAGATACCATGCTTAGGATCTGAACCTGAATCTGGACCTTAACTGTTTATGAGTCATGTCGTTTATGTATACTATGTGTGGAGGTATATCTAAGCCTTTTATTTGTCTTCCATGCTCCCCTTAATTAAAGTCCTATCTGTTTTCTTATGTGTCGCCTTAGTATTTTCACCTTTAAAAACTTGAGGGTCTTCCTAGCACCTCCTTCATAGGATAGAAGTCCTAAATTCCCCCGGGACTGATAGGAAGGGACGAGTAACAACATGCAATAAAGGTCGAGACCAACACTCATTTTAGTTAATTTCACGGGGTGGGAAAGGGTAGATATGGACATGATGACCGGTGTGCTAATACCACGTGTATTTCCTCTTCGAGGAGTGTCATACCGGGTATTGCATTGATGTGATCCATATTATAAACGAACCTAGGATACCCTTTCACTTTCACAAACATGCTTAGATTGTAATTCCTTTCAAAATCTAGCTTTCCATTAATTGTTTTCAAATATCTGTATATTTAGACTTAAACCCCCTATTATTTGAGCCATACTTGTTTATTTGCTAAATTGTACGAATTCACAAAAGCTGTTTGGCCGGGAACCACACTTGTGGATCCTGAGGGGTGCCTAACACCTTCCCCTTAGGATAATTTCAAGCCCTTATCCTGTCTCTGGTTATCAAACGTAGTTATAAATGAGCCCCCTAGGTGCCTTAACGCACCTTAAAATCATTAGGTGGCGACTTTCCAAAATTGAAAAACTCCCCTTTCCCAAAAGGAACTAGTTGTATCAACCAATGTCTTAACCCTTTTAGAACCTGGCCCCGAAAGGAGTGCCTTGGGCGAGAAAAAAGGGAGCGCGACAACATGCTCTCAAAAAATATAGAGCACCAACTGGACACTCTTAACTAGGACCCCATAGTGTTTTCTAAGAAATGCCCACCCTTGTCACATCTTTTCTTTGCGGATGACCTAACCCTAATGGGTCGTGCAAACACCAAACGCTTAACACAATGTGGAATAGTATGGACATTTTTTGTCATCTGTCGGGTCTTAATATCAATAAGGACAAATTAAAAATTATTGTCCCTTAGTCTTGTACTGATGCTCAAATAGCTAAGGCCATGAGCACTTTTGACATAAAGATTAGTGAATCCTTTGGTAAGTATCTTGGGTTTCCCATGCCTCACCTCCATCCTAGGCATAAATAATATCAACCTGTTATCGACAAAATGCGAGCCAGACTAAACAACTGTAATGCTAAGTGGCTCAGAATGGCAGGCAGATGCACACTCATAACTTCTACTCTTAATACAATTTCCAATCACCAAATGCAACTAGCTCTCCTGCCTAGTAAAGCTCTAAAATAAATTGATAAGATTCAACGAGATTTTCTCTGGGGTACCACTAGTGATAAGAAAAAATTTCACATTGTTGGTTGGAACATGGTTACCAATAATAAAGAATCTGTGGTCTTGGCATCAAAAAAACTAAGTCCAAAATCTAGCTCTACTAACCAGCCTTGCTTGGAGAACTCTCACTAATCCTACATCTCTCTGGGCTCAAGTCCTTACTAGCCTTTATGGTAATAAATCAAGTGGATGGTCTAACACTTGGAAGAGTCTTTTAAAAGGTTGAAATATTTGTAAGCAAGGAATAAGGTGGCCAATTAATCAATCCTCATACATGAATCTATGGGAGAAAAACTGGATCCCTAACTACTCAAACCTTAGACATAATATCATAGGCCCTCTCAACTATAAAGAGGATTGCTTAACGATTAAGGACATAATGGACAATAATAACTGGAACCTTAGGAAAATTTCATTTGAACTTCCTCAAAGTATTATAGCGAACATCAATTCCTTAACACCTACTTCTAATTCACCAAAAACACATGGTCTCATTTGGAGCATAAACCCTAGTGGGTTGTTTACCACAAACTCTTGTTACAAATTAATTGAATCACAATCTACCCCAAATGCTTTATTTAATTGTCTCTGGGAAGCCAAGTGCCCTAGGAAAATAAAATTCTTCCTGTGGAAATGCTATCATACATGCCTTCCTACTAGGGAATTCCTCAGTAAAATTGGTATTAATATCGACACAAACTACACCATTTGCAAGGACACTAAGGAAACTATACTCCACCTTTTTTGGGAATGTATAATTGCTAAAAATATTTGGCAGTCAATGGGTGTGGACATCAACGCTATAGTTCATTTTGATCACTGGGTAGACTTCCTAAGAACTAGAAACCCTAGGAAAAATTTCAAGCATGTCACATGGGAAGAAATATTCCCTTTCACCATATGGTCAATATGGCAAACTAGAAATAATAACAACGTGAATAATACTAGCACACCCATTAATATAAAGAATATCCTCAACCAGGCCTTGGAATATAACTTTATAACTTCAAAGCCTTCTACTAACAATACAAAATTCAAACTACAAGTTAGATGGCAGCCCCCCCCCCCCCCCCCCCCCCCCGCCACCACCCCAAAAACAAAATTGGTATAAACTCAATTTTGATGCTGGATTTGACCAAAACTCACCCCAGGGGGGTGTTAGTGGAATAATTCGCAACTCCAAAGGAGATTGGATACTAGGCTACTATGACAAACATAACACCACATCTCCGATACAAGCTGAACTCCAAGCATTTCGACAGCCATTTCAAGTCATCATCATTGAAAAAACATCCCCAATCGAAGTGGAAATAGATCTAACAGAGGTCATAAGATTCCTTCATGATGATTATCCCACTTACAATGACTTAATTTATGAATGCGGGTTGTTAATGGAGAAGGCATCCAACCAAGGGGAGATCACAATGAAGCATAGCTTCAGGGAAGGAAACATGGTCGCTCACCTACTAGCAAGAAAAGCTTTAATGACTCCTCCTTGTAATAAAATTTGTTTCTTTAAGGTTCCTCCTGTCTTTGCAATGGATGTGTTTGGCAAAGATCAGGATGGTTTTGTGTACTATCGAACTTCCTCGGCAAAAGTGTGTAGCAACTTAGCAGCATTAGGCAATGAATGTGCCTTAGAAGGCATTAGTCTCCCTGAGAGAAGTATGTATAAATGATAATGCTATGGGTCGGGTGCCCTAGCAGACTGTCCTTATTTTGTTATTATTATAAATATAAATATCTTATCATTAAAAAAAAGTGTCTTTGTATTTATATAATATACCCCTATAGTTTGAACAAACATATTATTGTTCGCACAACAACCACTGTTAAATGTGGATTAACACTATATACGCTCGTATTTACGGGAGAATTACTAAGGGAAAAGAAAATTTGAATGGGTTGAAAATTCAAATTCAAATTCAAATTAATGTGTTATATATGTATAATTGAATTTTAAATTATATAATGAACATGAAAATTTGAGATAGTTCACGGAGCTGTCGAGTGTTTGAGGTGAAGGTGTTAACTGTTATAAAACAAAACTTATCCTTGTTTATTCTAGGACATAAACGTTTGGTTTTTAACAATTTAATTTCTTTATCTAATTGTGATGGGTTAGTCTTATGTTTTGATGATCTAACAAACTTTATTTAAAGAACCATATAAAGGACCTGATATGTATCCAACACAACTAGTTAGCATGAACTCAAGAAATCTGGGCAGTGTACGCTTGGACTCACAAGAAACAGTTTAGGGACCTGATTCCTTGACATTTCCCTGACAAAAGTACAAGTCAACTCTACAGCTGGAAAGCAGTGGAAGAAAGTGATTGCCTGCAACTGTGCATGCTACAGTGCAGAAACAATGCAATAGTCACTTCCTATTGGTTGTAGAGTGTACCAACTAAGTATGAACATCATTCTTGGGATTTCTTTGAGGTATAATATTTTGTTGAAAGACAAACAAGATATTCACTTGAGCATTTACTAACATTCTCCATAGCATTGATGATCTGCTCCAGCATTGAAGGCTCAAGTGTGTCAAGAGCAAGAAGACAACTCCACTAAGACGGACCATTTTCACTACGTGTTCTTATGTGTCCTTAGTTGAGTTGTAATCTTGTATTTTGATTTTTATTGTATCCTATCTTGCTTTCTTAGGAAACTCAAAATCATAAACCATCTGTGTTTGTGTTGTGACTAGTGTAGTCATAAGTTAAAGTCTTTGTAACTAGTGAGTAACAAAGTGGCTTGTAATAAGTGTATTACAAGTTAGTGTGTTGAAGTCTTTGTAAGAGAGTCATTACAAAGTGGCTTGTAATAGTTGAGATTATAAGTGAGTGAAGTTGAAATCCTACCATCGTAGGTCGTGGTTTTTGTCCCCTTGAGTTGGGATTTTTCCACGTAAAAATCCTGTGCCTCTCTTACTTACTGTCTCTATATATAACTCTGAGGGAACTGGTAAAGGAACATGTCTCTTTACAGTTGGTGGACTCATATAAACTATCAATTGATATCAGAGCAGGTTCTTTCTAAAAGGTTAACACCTAGAAAGGATCTCTAATGGCTGCTCCACCCAACTTTGAAGAAGGACAATCAACATACCGACCTCCTAGATTCAATGGTCAGTACTACGGATGGTGGAAGACTCGTATGCATGAATTTATAATGGCTGAAGATTCTAAACTGTGGGAAGTTATTTGTGACAGTCCACATGTTCCCATGAAGAAAGTTGGTGAAGCTGGTATAATGGTGCCCAAGACTAGAAAGGAATATAGTGACATTGACAGGAAGGCTGTGGAGAAGAACTTTCGAGCCAAGAAAATCCTGGTATGTGGTATAGGACCTGATGAGTATTGTCACGCCCCCTTTTTCCCCAAGCACTCCTTTCGAGGCTGGTTTAAAAGGGTTTATGATATTGGTTGGGACAACTCGTTCCTTTTGGGAAGGGGGTTTGCATATTTGAAGAGCCGCCACCTAACGATTTTTAAGGTGCGTTAGGGCACCTATCAGAGGTTCATTTACCACTATGTTTGATAACCGGAGACAGGGTAAGGGCTTGAAATTATCCCAAAGGGAAGGTGTTAGGAACCCCTCAGGATCCACAAGTGTGGTTCCCGGCAAAATAGCTTTTGTGAATTTTGTACAATTAGCAAATAAACAAATATGGTTCAAATAATAGGGGAGTTTAGTCTAAGTACACATACATTTGAAAACAGTTGATGGAGAACTAGATTTTGAAAAGAATTATAATCTAAGCATGTTTATGGGAGTAAAGGGGTATCCTAGGTTTGTTTATAATATGGATCACATCAATGCAATACCCGGTATGACACTCCTCGAAGAGGGGCTACACGTGGTATTAACGCACCGGTCATCATATCCATATCTACCCTTTCCCACCCCGTAAAGGTAATTAAAGCGAATGTTGGTCTCGACCTCTATTGCATGTTGTTACCCGTCCCTTCCTATTATTCCCGGAGAAGTTTAGGACTTTTATCCTATAAAGGGGGGGGGGGGGTCTAGGCAGACCCTCAGGTTTAAAGGTAAAATACTAGTGCGACATATAGAGAAACAAATAGGACTGCAGATAGGGGGTAACACATAAACATGAAAGGGGCTCAAATACCTCCACAGATAATGCAAGTAATCAGCATGACTCAAACACAATTAAGATCTGGGTTTTATTCATATCCTAAACATTGTATCTAAGTGGTAACAACAGAGAGGGACAGAGTTATTGCATCACTCAGAGAGGAAGTCCTAATCAGTTTTGCCTACTGGTTTTAAACATGCTGATAGTTAAACAATAATCACAAAAAGGCAGTTCCAATTTTATTTTTTATGGTTGATTACATAAGGCTTGCCTAGGCATGGGATCATATGCAACAATTATCCCGAATTGTAGACAGTTTTAGGTTGTTCTACCTAAGAGCATGCAGTTCTGAGTATGGCATAATATACAGAGATTAATTACCAGTTGTTATGGCGAAGTGAACTGTTTCATACTTCAGTAATTAGGCTAAGTGTAATTGGGCGAATATGATCCTAGAACATGATATCTAATGCAGAGACATGCAGAATAACTTAAAACAGGATTTCTAAATGCACATTGAATTATGCACAGCTTTAGAATAGACAAAAGTGATAGTTTATTTTAATGTTGTTTACCTAAAAAACAGGATTTCTAAGTGCGTAGCATAGTTGTAGCATGATGATTTCATGAATAACAGTTTGTGTTAACACATTTATCCTAAGACAGGATTTCTAAATGAATTTCAGAATAAGCAGAATCACATAGTGACAATTTATGTTGGTGTTATTAGTTGCCTTAGAGACAAGAGTTCTAAGTGATGGCGAGATGCTGAAAAACAGTATATAAATCCTAGGGAGCATTATATCTAATGCATGACATGCTTTGTGTTATGCCTAAACATGGAGTCTATTGCACACAGAAGAAAGCAAACCTAGGAAGCATGGTTTCTACCCTTGATTACGCTACAACATACATAGTACCCTCCCCTTTTTCACTATCTAACCCAGAGTTATTTTACAAATAATTATTACAGACCATTGAATATGAATTACATAACTGAAGTAGAAAATAAGAAGCTATCTATAGGGATCCTGCAGTATAGGCCCATATCTCTATGTCCTCAATGCCAAGTATTGTTTCACAGCCTTTCTCATAATCCGGGTGTGTTAGAGTTCTCTAAGGACCTCAAGGGATCCCGGGCAGTGCTCACACCCAGATTTCATAGCCACGGTAGAGAGTAAGTGCAGTGTGGAAGGGCCAACCTTAGTGTGTCAAAGTTTAGAGGGAGCTCAAGAGTCCCAAAGCAATGCTCACACAAAGGGGGCAGAACTTAAGAAGTCTAAGATTAGAGTGAGAGTGCTTTGACATAGTTTTGAAAGAGATGTTGAGTAGGAAAACAATTTTACACAAGAAAGACTAATTTTAAAAAAAGGAGTTTTGCAAAAGGACTTTATTCAGTAAAACAGCTTGACAAAGAGTAAGACGGTCAAAACACATTCATCTCAGGATCAGAACAGTAGACCAAGGCAGGTTTAACAAACACAAACAAGGTAGTGAGGGGTTGGGGACACATAAAGTACAGAGTAATAAACATATAACAGGCAAAATTACATAGAGGAATAGGATAGAAGCTCTTAAGGGGGTTCAGGGAATTGGGGTATAGCATATTATAGGATTAAACTAAACACAATAGTATCAAACAGCCCAAGGCAATAGAGTATGCCCCTAATAAAACTAATGTACAAACCTAAGAGTAGAGCAGAAATATTGAAACAGGTTTTAAGTTCACAAAGCATAGCATGAAGTAGGGACTTTAATTACATGTTGAACAGCAAAATAAGAGGTAGAAGCATATTAGAAACACAATGAACTGAAGCAACAATAGAAACATGTTGGTTTGAGAACTGAATTGAATTAGAACATACCAGTGAAGTGAAGGCAGTAACACAAAGTAGGAAATATGAGAGCACAATAGTTAGCCTTGTCTTGCAGTCGGCTAACTTAGAGTAATAGTAAGTAGCACAGAAGAGAGAATAGAGAGTTTAGTTGTGAGAGAGAGAGTTATTGAACCAGTGAGTTCGTGTCCTTGCTTAATGAAAGAGTGGTGTATATATATAGCTTGAAAACATATGGTAAATAAGGTAAAGTCCATAATAATAATAAATAAGGGATCAACATCAATCAGCATATAATCAAAGTAAGTACCCCCTTCAATTAATGAGTCAATTTCAAACGGTAATATGCAGACAACAAATAAGGAAAGATACCCTATGTGACTGCATATAATATATAAGGAAATAATTTAAGCATAGTACAAGTAATTAGTCTCGGTTCAGAATATTTCAATTAAGGAAATAACATAAGAATCCATGTGATAGCATAGTCGACCAAAAATAAGGCAAGGAAATAATTTAAATGTTGAAAAATTAGTAAGGGAATCCTCACAAGAGATCAGTGAGATATTAATTGCAGGAAATTAGGGGTTAAACAAGAGTAGTACTGATTTCTGTGAGTACACGAAATAAACACACAATAGGAAAGAAAAATAAGAGATTCCAGTAACAATCACATAGAATCAGGGATTCGAATAGGAATAACATCAATTAAAGGAAATTAGCACGAATTAGATAGATAATAAGCAAGAAGTAAGAAACCCTAGTAGTGAAATCATACGAAATTAGGTATTCACATGAATTACAGAGTAAACAATGATGTAAGCGGAAAAGCAAGAAAAATCGGAGACATAGATGAACAACATAGGGTAAAATATCGGAGAATCATAAAGCTCATGAGACGCAAGCACATATGCAAACATATTATCAAAGACAAAATCAGGAACTTAGGGTTTAGGACTAAAAATTAGGGGTTTCAACACTACAACTTAGATAAGAGCGAGAAACTTAAATAAATCTCTAAAACACAGTAGGAATCATAGAATGTAGGAAATCGTTTCAGAAGAGGTCATGAAACCCTAGTTTTGAAAACGAAGAGTCATTTTAGAGAAAATTGGAGAATCTTTGAGAAAACAACGAAATAGCTCAGAATATACACAGATCTATCATATATCTAAAAGAATCGGAAAGTTTTAAGAGCTAACAGTTTAGAGTTTCTGAGAGATAACCCAAAGAGAAGGAAAATCGGCTAAAGAACCATCGGTTCTAGCCAAAGCTGAAGAAATCTTACTCGGACGGCCGGAGATGACCGGAAAATGGCATGAAAGTTCATAGGTGGGAGTTGAACCGCTCCAGGTTCTCTTAGGGGCCTCAGGGCAGTGTCAAACCGGCGTGGGGTGAGGCAGAGGCTAGGAGATGGTGAGAGGTCATGGTTTCCGGCGAGAGAGACGGCCGGAGAAGATGGACATAGTCCATCAGAGAGGAAGGAAGGTGGAAGGTTCTAGAGATAACCAGAGAGAACCAGAGAGAATGTAAGAGAAATGGAACGGGGGAAATGAATGAGGGGGGTAGTCATTAGGGGGTTATTAATGGTAAGGGTTAATCTGGGTCGTTGATTTGAAATAATCAACGGCTCATATGGAATGTGGGATTGGGTCGGGTGATGTGGGAATTGGGCTTGGGTTGTTTGGGCTAGTTAATTGGTTTGGGGGTCTTGGTAGATTAGGCTGAAATTAGAAATAAGAGTGGCTATTTGTTAAATACCCATTTAAAAATAGATAAATAATTAATAAAAATAGCTAATAATTATATAAAATGAAATTAAGTCTAAATAGGTGAAGTTAAGGTGATTAGCTAGTATTTAAAATATAAAATGACTGATTATTGAATTAAAATAGCATAAAATGTATAATTAGGCTATAATTGCAAAGTCATTGCAATTATGGCCAAATAATGCCAATTTGGCTAATTTGTGAAATAATTAAATCCTAATAGGATCAAAAATGATATATTAAGCTAAGAAATATTTTGAAATTATTTGTAATGTAATTTATGATTAATTATTGGATATAAAAGTACTGGATAAATTAGAAATAAATTGATAAAAATATGGAAAAATTATGGAAAAATACCCATTGTTATAAAAACTGATTTTGAAGGTATATATGCCAATTTTAAAATAATTTGAGGAAAAATTGGGTATCAAAAATTACAATAGAATCTGAGCTTGCCAATCAGCAAAAGAGATATGGGAAGCTTTGCAAACGGCACACGAAGGAACAACTCAGGTTAAGCAGTCCAAGATCGACATGCTCACCACTGAGTACGAGCTGTTTCGAATGAAGGATGATGAGTCTATACAAGACATGCACACCAGATTCACATCTATCATAAATGAGCTTCAGTCACTAGGAGAGATAATCCCAAGAAACAAGCTGGTACGGAAAGTTCTCAGTGTCCTACCTGGTTCCTGGGAAAGCAAGGTGAATGCTATTACTGAATCCAAGGATCTACAAACTCTAACCATGGACGAGCTGATTGGGAATATGAAGACATACGAGATGAAGAAAAATAAAGATAGTGAAAGAAGAGAACCAAAGAAGGAGAAGAACCTGGTTCTCAAGGCTGAAGACAACGACTCAAGTGAAGAAGATAGTGACATGGCCTATCTCACTAAGAGATTTCAAAAGATGGTTCAAAGAAATGGTGGTATACGAAGGAGAGGTAGTTCAAGTAAACCAAGGAACTATGATTTGTGTCACAAATGTGGAAAGCCAGGACACTTCATCAAGGACTGTCCACTTCTGAAGCAGGAGCCCTACAAGCACAACTCTAACAAAACAACAAAAAGGAACCAGGTTCTAGACAAACGATTCAGCCAAAAAAGTGTTGCTGACAATGTTTTGAAGCAAGCTCTTATTGCTTGGGAAGATTCCTCTAGTGAATCAGAAGAGGAACTAGATGCAGGAAACAGTTCCATGATGGAAGTTGAGAACGAAGGCAAGGAATATGATTCTCTATTTGCTCTAATGGCTCAGTCTAATGATGATGAAGAAGATGACGAGGATGAGGTAAATTTCAGGGATGTTCAGAGAAATCTGAAGTCCTATTCTTATAAGAAATTAATGTCGTTAGCAAATGTTCTTATTGATGCTTACTACTGTTTAGTTGATGATAAGGACGCCTTGACCATAGAGCTAGGAGAAGCTGAACAATCTAGAGATGATCTAGTTATTTGCGTGGTAGATTTGAAAGAGACCATAAGTGATCTTGAAAAAGAAAAAGAATCCCTAACTGGTAAAATAAGCAGTGTAGAAAATGAGAGAGATGACTTGATGGTAGTGGTTGTGGACTTAAAGGAGACCATAAATAACCTTGATAAAGAAAAGAGAGTGCTAGCTGAAAAGATGAATAGCATAGAAAATGAGAGAGATGACCTAACAGTAGTGGGGGTAGACCTGAAGGAAACAGTTGAGAACCTGAGCAATGAAAAGAACTCTCTAGCTGAAAAAATTATTGTTGTTGAGCAAGAAAGAGATGACTTTTTGGTGATAATCACAGGCCTAGAGGAAACAATTGATGGACTCAAATTAGAACTTAGGCATGTGAGCATAGAAAAAAGGAAGGTAGTAGCTAGTGAGACCTATATTAAGCTAGAAAAAGAGTTAAATGATGTGAAAGCGAGTTTGTGCTGTGAGCTTGAGAAAAACAAGAAACTTCAAGATGAAGTAGTTAAACTAAAAGTTGATCTTGAGAAATCACTAAAATGGACCTGGTCCACAGATGTTGTTACTGTCATATACTTTAATAACAGTGGAAACAGGCAGAGGATTGGGTTCCAAAAGGAGAAAATTTCTTACAACCCTCACAACAAGTATGCCACTGTTCCAGACAACTGGCTTTGTACCCACTGTAGGGACAATGTGCACTTCAAGGAAATTTGCCCTGCTAGGGTTCAATCTGTTTAGAAAAACAAAGTGTTTGCTGAAAAAGTGACTACTAATAAGGGAACAGGTCCCACAAAGAAAAATCGGTTTTAACCTACATGGACTAGAAGAGCTCTTATTCACATTTTTCCTCATTACAAGGGGCCCAAACTTGTTTGAGTTCCTAAATCTAACCCTTAATTCATATGTGCAGGGACCAGTGAGAGGACAGGACTACAATGTATCATGGACAGTGGATGCTCAAAGCACATGATTGGGAACACCATGGATTTTCTCTCACTGAAAGCCCTGCAAGGAGGAGATGTATCCTTTGGCAATGGAAAAAAAGGGGTACATTCTCGGTGTTGGAAGGGTTGGAAGATCTCTTGAACACTCAATTGAGAACGTGTACTATGTATATGGGTTTAAGTACAGTCTCTTGTCTAAAGTATGCACGGTTACTAGTCTAGTAACTGGTGAGGTGGTTTTGATAGCCAAAAGGCACAAGAATATCTATGTTGCTGACTTTGAATCGTTGGAAGCTGGCGAGGTAAGCTGCTTAAAGGCTGTTGATGATAATGCAGAATTGTGTCAAAGAAGATTGGGTCATGCAAGCTTCTCTCTCTTGAATAAACTGATACAAAAGGACCTGGTTCGTGGTCTACCCATTTCAAAGTTCAAAGAGCACAAAGTATGCGATGCATGTGCTAAAGGAAAACATGTGAAATCATCCTTTAAGCCAAAGAAGGATGTTAGCACATCAAAACCTCTCGAACTTCTTCACATGGATCTATGTGGACCTATGAGAATTCCAAGCAGAGGTGGAAAGAAGTATATCTTTGTGATTGTGGACGACTATTCAAGATTCACTTGGACATTATTTCTCATAGCAAAATATGATACTTTTGAGGTATTTGTGGCCTTTGTCAAGAAAATCCAAGTGAAGATGGAACTTAAAGTAGCTTGCATAAGATCTGACCATGGGACATAATTTGATAATGCCAAATTTGATGACTTTTGCAATGAGAATGGGATCACTCATTATTTCTTAGCTCCAAGGACTCCGCAGCAAAATGGTGTGGTGAAAAGAAAGAACAGAACTCTAGAAGACATGGCACGAACAATGCTCATTGACAGTGCAATTGCCAAAAAGTTTTGGGCTGAAGCAATCAACACTGCGTGCTATTTGGTGAACAAGTGCATGATCAGGTCCTTCTTAAACAAAACTCCCTATGAGCTTCTCAATGGAATAAACCAAAGATAACACATCTAAGAACCTTTGGATGCAAATGTTATGTTCTGAACAATGGGAAGGACCAACTTGGAAAATTTGATGCAAAAAAAGGAATCTTTTTGGGATATTCTTCTCAAAGCAAAGCCTACAAAGTGTACAACAAAAGAACACAAATGTGTATAAGAGAGTGTTTAGGTGTTATTCAATGAGACACCTTCCTCAACCAAGGAAGGAAATGGTGATGATCAGGACAATGAACCACTCTTGGTTCCTGGTGAATTGTCTGATGTCTCAAATAGCAAAGCTGACATGATGAGTCAGATGAAGGAAACAAGTGAGAATAATGCAACTTCCTCCTCAACTTCACATGATGAACCTGATACCCAAATCACAACCACTGAAGCTGAAGAAAAAGTTGGAGATGCTGTGCAAGGCACTCCACAAATAGTTGAATGAGGAATGCAGGGAAACTCTTCTTATCTACCCAGTTCCTCTACCAATCAAAGCCAAGTCCCAAACTGGAAACACAAAAGCTCTCATCCCCTTGATAACATAATCACTCCCCTTGATTCTAGATTTCAAACTCGATCCAAAACCAGAAACTCCCTAGCCTTTTCAGCCTTCTTATCCCAAATAGAACCAAAACATATCAAGGAAGCCCTGAAGGATACAGACTGGACCATTGCTATGCAAGAGGAGCTGCATTAGTTTGAGAGAAATAAGGTCTGGCACCTGGTACCTAGGCCCTCTAATAGAACCATCATAGGAACCATGTGGGTTTTCAGGAATAAGCTGGATGAAAATGGAAATACTACAATGAACAAAGCAAGGCTTGTTGTTCAAGGCTACAATCAGGAGGAAGGGATTGACTATTATGAGATATTTTCCCATGTTGCTCGTATGGAACCATTCAGACCCTCATTGCCTTTGCATCACATATGGAATTCACCTTGTTCCAGATGGATGTGAAGAGTGCATTCTTGAATGGTTTTCTTAAGGAGGAAGTTTATGTTAAGCAACCTCCAGGTTTTGAAAGTCATGTGCATCCTCAACATGTATTCAAATTAGATAAGGCTTTATACGAATTGAAGCAAGCCCCTAGAGCTTGGTATGAGAGACTATCGAAGTTTCTTTTGGACAATGGGTTTACTCGAGGGAAGATTGACAACACACTATTTCTGAAGAAACGGGGGAGGAACCTACTCATTGTTCAGGTCTATGTGGATGACATCATATTTGGGGCTACAACATATTCACTATGCAAGGAATTTGCCAAACTCATGGGAAGTGAGTTCGAAATGAGTATGATGGGGGAACTGAACTTCTTCCTGGGTCTTCAAGTGAAGCAGTCCACAAAGAGAATATGCATTAGTCAGTAGAAGTACATCAAGGAGCTTCTGAAAAGGTTTGACATGGAGGAATCGAAGGTGATCGACACTCCTATTGCAGTTGCAACCAAGCTTGACATGGATGATTCTGGATCACCTGTGAACCAAACAATGTACAAGGGGATCATTGGATATCTACTCTACCTCACTACAAACAGACCAAAAATTGTATTTAGTGTGGGGCTGTGTGCATGATTTCAGTCGAATCCTAAGGAGTCTCATATGAAGGCAGCCAAAAGAATTCTACGATATCTCAAGGGCACACAGGACCTGGTTCTATACTATCCTTCAGGTGATAATTTTAATCTTGTTGGTTATGTTGATGCTGATTATGCAGGTTATTTGGTGGACAGGAAAAGCACTTCTAGAATGGATCATTTCCTTGGATCATGCCTAATCTCTTGGGGTACAAGGAAGCAAAACTCAGTGGCTCTCTCAACAGCTGAAGCAAAATATGTTGCAGTTGCATCTTGCTGTGCTCAGCTACTGTGGATCAAACAATAATTTGAAGATTTTGGGGTATACATTAATTGTGTGCCACTTCAGTGTGACAACACCAGTGCTCTCAACATGGCAAAGAACCCGGTTCAGCACAAAAGAACCAAGCATATTGATGTGAGACATCATTTCCTTAGAGATAATGTTGAAAAGGGGCATATCTGCATAAATTTTTGCTGCACTGAAGATCAAATTGCAGACATCTTCACCAAGGCCCTAAGCAGAGAACACTTTGAGAAAAATAGGATGGCACTGGGGTTGATGAAACCTAACTGAGGAGCTGGTTCTCCTTCATTGGCTATGAGAGTCATACTCAGGTACAGTTAGCTAAAGTGTTTTCTGACTAAGCCTAACTCACATCAATACCATTGCAGGTAGACACGCATGGTGATCACAGAAATTAAAAGGTGCGGTGTTGTACTGCAAAAGGAGGCTAAAAAACATTTTCAAAAATAGGTACAGGACCTGGTTCCTGTGCCACAGGTTAGTAGTTATGTGTTTTCCTATGCTTTTCTCTAAATATAACAAATTAAATGCTACCGCCACATCATCCGACTTTTCAGAGTCTGTGTCTATCACGTCCCATCTCTCAAATCCTTTCACTTATCCTCCACGTTTCATTTTCCAAAAACCTACCATCGTTTCCTTTTGAACCCGTTCCTCTTCCCCCCTCTTTATTACTCCTTCTGTTTATAAAACCCTCTCCTCTCCAACTGCTCAGCACTATCTTTTTATATCTTCTCTTTGCAGATCGTAACCTCCTTTAAACCCTTTGTGTTTATCTCTTCAATGGCGGACGAAAACTCATCCTCTCCATCTCCTACCACTAACTCCACTCCCACTCCACCAGAGGTTCAGTCCTCCATTCTCCCAGATGTTGTTGTCTCTACACCAGTTTCCTCTTCACCACCTACCATTGCTTCTCTCTCTCCAAAACCTACTGATCCTCCTCCTTCTGAACAACCCAAAGAAACCATAGCAAATGACACCCCTCGGGCTTCAGAAGTTTCTGAGGATGACCATGATCAATATCTGAACTCCTCTCTCCTAGACTTTACGGCTCCCATGGAGTCTCCTGAAAAAGAGGCGGCCAAAAACATCATGGCCATTGCCGCTGAGAGTCTCACTTATGAAGGAGCCTCTTCCTTCCTGAGCCTCAAGGGGAAGAAACACCTTTCTTAGGAGACGAGGGGACCATGGTCTTGTTCGAATCTCTTGTTCATAACTCCGTAAAAGATAAGTCTGCTGAGGAACCAGTTTCTCCTGCCGCAGAAACCAACCAGGAACCTATCTTCTACACAAAACCTTGGAGTCCATTCCTCCCCTTTCCGAGCCTTTCAACGAGGACGATGATGATGAGATGGTTTTAAGTGCTCGTTTCAAGCTTCGCAAGCAAGTGGCTACTCCTGATTCATCCTCTAAGCGACCATATACTCGGTTGCAAAAGAAATAGGCTCTCGACTCTGCCCTGGAAAAGAGCAAGGAAAGTCTTAAAAAGAAGAAGAAGAGACTGATGAAGCAAGGGAAGGTAGTGGTGGACCAAAATATTCCTGTGGTGGAAGTATATGAGGATGCAGCAGAGGAACCAATTTCCCTGGTGAAAATATCCTCCAAATCTCAAAAGTCTGTGGCTGGAGCTTCGGATGAAGCTGTGAAACAACAATGTGTGACGCCTGCGAAAAGTAGTGGGAATCTCAAACGAGTTGTAGTTGATGAAGCAGTTACCAGGTAGTCTGTGGCAGTTGAGTGTACCAAGGGAAGGTCTGTGGAAAAATTGGGGAAAAGAAAAAGGGAAACTGTTGAGGGACCTGGTTTGCTAAAGACAATACCTAGTGATAGTGGAATTTGGCAAGAGAAGTTGCGAAGTCAAAAGGTGTTGTGTTGTCGGATGTTTGACCCAGAGATATCTGAGAACGCCGGGATGTGGCAGAATGTTGAAATGGTGGGGTTCCAGAAGTGGTACCATTTGTATAATATGTAACGTGCCAAAGGTGTACGAGGATGCTGTGCAAAACTCTTATGCATCCCTCTTGACCACTGATGGGAATCATGTCTGTGTTTTGGTCAATGTAGTTGATATAGTGTTTGATGATGCTTCTTTGAGGAAGGTACTTCAGGTTCCATTTGAGGGGATGTCTACTGTTAAGGGTGCTTGTAAGGGAGACTTTAGGAGGGCCATAATGAAAGAAGGAACGATCCAGTAGGGAGAACAGGTCCATAAGAAAGCATTGCTCCCAACTTATCAGCTTCTCTTTGAGCTGGTTAACAAAGTGCTCTTACCCCGTGCTGAAAGAAGGTTCATTTCCTCCAAGTCCGATTTGGTGTTGATGGAGGCCCTTGATTAGTTCACGCCGATCAATTTGCCTGCAATCGTGATCAAACATATGCAAAAAGTGGTGAATTTCAAAGACGGCAATCATGGGCTCCCGTATGGTTTTATCCTAACTCGTGTGCTTGAATTCTACAAGGTGCCTCTGGAAAACCCACGAGTAGGGACCCGCAAGCAGACCTTCTCCAACACAACCTTAGAAGAGTGTGAATGTTTAGAGAAAGATGGGGGTAGCACTTAGACAATATCTCAACTGATCAACGCTCTGAATGATGCAACTGAAGTGATCAGGAAGTTGAAGGCTCAGAATGCCATCTTGGAGACTCAGTTGAGTCAAGTTGTTGGGGAACCTGGTTCTGTTAATTCTTAAAATGAGGATGTTTCCCACTTAACCAAGGAAAACACTGAGCTTAGGCAGCAGGTGGAGAACCTACGGGAGACACTTCTATAGGAACAAATGTCTGCAAACGCCCGCATGGACCTGGTTCTCAAAACTCTGGCCGCCTCCTCCTCCCAGCCTTCCTCTTCTAGTTCCCCCTAGGTTTTGTTTTTATTTTGTGTTTGGAAAATTGGATTTCACTGTGCTGCTCCAGTTACAACAGTCCAACTACGTCTTTGCTTTCATAAGCAAAGACTTCTATGTATTAACATATTTTGCTATCAATGAATCAGCTTTCTTATGTTATGTATGATGCATGTTTTCTTTTTCTTTCTGTTTTATATCATGTTGTGTGCACACATGGGGCATGAGCTATGCTAGACTTTCTTATGCTTTATGTCTGTTTGTTCCTTTTTATGATTCCAAAAGGGGGAAGATAATTGATACAGGACTTAAGGGGGAAGCACATAGACATGGGGAAAAATATGGGGTTCTGGTACTTTATCTGGTTAAGTTAGACTCTATAACTGTTCATCAATTTTAAAAGTTTGTCATCATCAAAAAGGGGGAAATTGATGGGTTAGTCTTATGTTTTGATGATCTAACAAACTTTATGTAAAGAACCAGATAAAGGACTTGATGTGTATCCAGCACAACCAGTTAGCATGAACTCAAGAAATCTGGGCAGTGTACGCTTGGACTTACAAGAAACAGTTTAGGGACCTAATCCTTTGACATTTTTCTGACAAAAGTACAAGTCAACTCTACAGCTGGAAAGCAGTGGCAGAAAGTGATTGCCTACAACTGTGCACGCTACAGTGCAAAAACACTGCAACAGTCACTTCATTTTGGTTGTAGAGTGTACCAACTAAGTATGGACATCATTATTGGGATATCTTTGAGGTATAATATCTTGTTGCAAGACAAACAAGATATTCACTTGAGCATTTACTAACATTCTCCATAGCATTGAAGATCTTCTCCAGCATTGAAGGCTCAAGTGTATCAAGAACAAGAAGACAACTCCACTAAGACGGACCAGTTTCACTACGTGTTCTTATGTGTCCTTAGTTGAGTTGTAATCTTGTGTTTTGCTTTTTATAGTATCCTATCTTGCTTTCTTAGAAGCTTTGTTTTAGGAAACTCAAAATCATAAACCATCTGTGTTTGTGTTGTGACTAGTGTAGTCATAAGTTAAAGTCTTTGTAACTAGTGAGTAACAAAGTGACTTGTAATAAGTGTATTACAAGTTAGTGTGTTGAAGTCTTTGTAAGAGAGTCATTATAAAGTGGCTTGTAATAGTTGATATTACAAGTTAGTGAAATTGAAATCCTACCAGCGTAGGTCGTGGTTTTTGTCCCCTTGAGTTGGGATTTTCCACGTAAAAATCCTGTGCCTCTCTTACTTACTGTCTCTATATATACTCTGAGGGAACTGGTAAAGGACCATGTCTCTTTATAGTTGTTGGACTCATATAAACTATCAAATTGTTTGCAAATTGTACTTCATTAATTTTTGCCTTTGATAGAATTGGACCTTGAGGCAGATCTAAGATTTAAATTCTATGAGTTCAATTTTTAAGGTTATTAACATCGAACCCATTATATATTTAAAGTTATGAATTCAAATCTATTACTTTTGTAATTTTAATAAATTTTTACACATAAATTTTTGTTACGCATAAAAATTTATGAATTTAATTAAACACATAACTCTACTGAATCCGGCTCTGGTTGGACCACATTCTGGAGTATTACTTTCCAAGACCGATGTCGACCTTTATGTCAGAGGTGAAAAGAGGGACATATTTAAATATTCACATTTTACACATTTATACACAGTTTTTGGAGTTTCTTGTTTCCTTTGGTATTTTCAAAATAAAATGATGTTGAAAATTAGGCGGATTTTCAACTAAAAGTAGGGTGGTGTAATCGACGTCGACCGACCCTTCTCCCGTCACGTATGACTTGTCAAGAATAGGAGCTTGTTCACACGGGACGACAATTTAAGCCTAAACTTATTCAATCTGCTCAATTCGTCCAGAGATTAATGAATCGGGTTACAAATATTTTAGTTCATAAATTTATTTGGATTAAGCCCAAGTTAACTCATTTTATAGTCTATTCTGATCTATTAAGCAATCTAAATACAACGCATAAAACTCTTCTAAAATAAAGGGATCTCAACCTAACTAATCAAGAAATTTACTTAGTTGCCTAAATTTTACTGTTTTTCTTGTATTTTCAGTTTTTTTGTTTTACTGCACCACCCACCCACCCCTACCCCCTACAAGCACAA
>MDKH01168015.1:0-23514 GCA_005239495.1 Nicotiana undulata
TCCCAGATGATTTAGAAGACTTAGAGAGAAGGAGGGTTTCGGCACAATTTATATGCAATTCACATAATATCAAAGCGGTAAATGCGGCATTTAGCACATCAGGTTTAAACACGTAAAATCAGGTAATGAAAGCCAAAATATAACAATTATATAAGCTCGAATTCTTGAACCCTGAACCAGAGATTCTGGGTTCGGTCCCCAGCAAAGTCGCCAGAGCTGTCACACCTCCTTTTCACTACCCCCGGGTTAATGAAGGGGTAATAAGGGAGTTTTTCCACTTTAAGTGACATTATTCGGTTTTGGGATTTATTTTATTATTTCAGAGTCGCCACCCAGATTTTTGACGATGCTCCAGGACACCGTTTTGTTTTGAAAATCCCAAATCGAGGAAAATTTGACTCTGTTTTGATTCGTCTGCGACCAAAAATCCGAGTAAGGAATTCTATTAACCCGGGAGAAGGTGTTAGGCATTCTCGAGTTCCGTGGTTCTAGAACGGTCGCTTAACTATTATTATTTGGCCTAAATTATCCGTTTATTTGCGTGTTTTTGCCTATTGTGCATTTACCCTTTTTAATTTTAAACCGCTTTTGACATTTATGGACTTATCTTGAAAACAAGTCACGAGAACGTGCACTTGTCTGCTTTTGGACATGTTACAATTACGCCACATAAAATGCACCCGTAATTGCAACACGTGATTTTAATATAGTTTGAAGTTGAAGTCGGGGACATGAGTTGTCGCACTCGAGTGTAGATTACGTAGTCAAGACTATGGTCGTGACGGTTTCATAATGCCCATTTAAGGCGATGTTTGATTATTATTTATGTTTTCTATTTTTAGAGGAGAATTTTAGTCTTATGATCAATTAGGGCGTTTATGGATTTATCTTAGACAAGTCACGATGGCGTACACTTGTTGTTTTTGAGGACACGGCAAACACGTCACATGAAATGCACCTGTAGTTGTTGCATACATTTTTATTATTGTTTGGAATTGAGGGTCGGGGGCACGAGTTTGCACTCCCGAGTGTAGATTATGGTAATTTTGGTACAATGTACGGTATTCATTAACCTAAGGCAGGATCTTATGGGCTATGGCCTCATTTAACCCCATTTTATCATATTAGGCCATCCTAAGCTAATTCGCCTGGTAATAGGACTACTAGTTCTGGAAAAGATTTTTGTTTTTAGCCAACAATGGCGAAAATGGGAATCAGAATGTCCCTTGTTCGTTCAGATATATAAAATTCAGATATCTAAAAATGTCACTTATTAATTCTGATATGAATGGGCAAGATGAAATCACTCTACTTTTCCAGAATTTCATGATTTCTAACAAAGATCACACCACAGGCGGTTTGATTAATTTGAAACAGTAGTCTTACTAATTTTAAAATAGCCTAATCTCATACTTCTAAAGGATTAAAGTTCATATTTATACATTGATTTCAGAAATTACAAGGTGCGTAGAGAACTGAAAATAACCTATTGATTCTACTCATTGAAACTCGACTGAAATTGAAATAGCTATTTTTCCAAAATCTGACAGGCGTTGATACAGATTTCACGTATGTTCTTTTGCCTAATGTCACTTTCAGAACTGATAGAATGTAAATTTAAACTTTTCAGGAACATGAATCAAAAACTGAAATTAAGTGTACATTCCAGTCTTAAATTACATTACAATGAGAGCTATAAAAAAATACAGGGAATTACAGCTTGACTATTGCTATACATTTTTTAGAATAAAAAAAAATAACATAAGGATTCCAACTAATTTTACCGACTTGAAATCCCTTAAGGATTTACATTTAGGCCTTCCTTCGTAATTTGTAGAACACCCCCAATTAGTTGAGTGTTGATTACCCATCATATCAAACAGAACCATGAAAGGGGGGTCAAGTTTAAACCTGATGATGTGATGCCAAGCTGTACTAGCAGAATTGTTTATGCATTCTTTTGGGGTAAACCTGACCATGAATGAGTCAGGTTTTAGTCTCATAATGCCATATACTAATCTAAGTCTAAAGCTATATGGAGACTTGTTTACTGAGTCTTTTCATGAAGGTAAGAGCACCTTTTAACGTTAATCTAAGATTATAAGTCCAACATTTTACTAGTTGAACATTATTGAGGATATACCTTTGAACATTGTAAGAAAGATGAATCTAACCATGAGGGAGGCTAGATTCAATCCTTGATGATGCTCCTAGAAGAATAAAGTATATTCACACCTTTCATGGACTGAATTTGACCATAAAAGGGGCCAGATTCAGCTCCATAGGTTTCATTTTCTTTTTTGTTCTTCTTGACAATTATACCATAGTTTGAACTTTTAGGCTTTTATGGAGACAGAATCTGATCATTTTAGGAGATTCTGATTCTTCACTTTAGAAAGCCTTTTGACTACTTATTTTTACACCTAAAAGGATAACTTCAGGGACATGAGCTACTGTTTAGGCACTTAATATGGGGTGAATTTGACTATCAATAAGTCAAACGCATCTACCCCAGTGCCAACATTCTAGCCCATCTAGAGACTTGCTTGTTGCATCTCTTTATTGACCAAAGAGACTCAATTGAAAAGCATATTTTCTGCACTCTTATAGAGAGAATCTAACCATAGAGAAGGTAAGATTATACACCATAGTGCAGCTTCTTTTCATAGTATAGAACTATGAATATTAGCTACGTTTATATACACATAATCTGAAGAAAACAACACGTACCAGCCAGAGAAATACTAAGATCAAGGAAATGCTTATCAACTTACAGATTCATTATCATGCTAATAAACATCCATACAGTCACATAAACCAAATGAAGCAACTTCATTTATCAAGAACAGCTAGTTTGAGCAGTAAGTAGGAGAGAAAGATTACAGTCCATCATTATATTGAGAATAAGATGAGTTAATACATACCTTTTTTCTTTTGAGATTAAAACAACAGAAAACTTGACCAAATAAAGGTCAAGTGTGGACAATAAACAACAAAAGAAGAGGAGTTCAGCAGCAACAAGCAGAAAACCAAAGCAAAGACCAAACAGCCTAGCAAAATCCACCCAGAAATCTCGAGTATGGATGCTTAGAAAAGCTTCCAGAAATCAGAATCCAAAGAGAGAAGATAGGAGTTGAACTAGGCCATCTAATTGTGAACTTGATTTTCAAAAGAAGAAATCAGATTGTTCCTTTTCTAATAATACTTTTTGAAACTTTTTCTTTTCGAATGGAAGGTACTTCTGTATTTTTCCAAATGTTTCAGCAAGAAGAGAGTGTTTTTCAGAGTGTAAAAAGTTCTTTTTCCCTTTTTCCTCTTTTTTTTAGACTAAAGGGAGGGGGTCTATTTATAGGATATTTGGGAATGGGATCCCTTTTGGAATATTCCCAATCCAAAAGGCTGAAAAAAGTACATAGGTGTCACGACTCAAATCTCGATTCGGGTCGCGATGGCGCCCAACGACGAGGTTAAGCTAGCCAATATAGAAACACTAGGTTTTTCCATTCCCCGTTACGCAATTTTCATCTTTTAACCAATTTTAAACAGATATAAACATGATAATGGCGGTGATGTAAAATAAAACTACAAGTGCCGAAAATCAACCAATAGGCATGTCGCATAACATATGTACAGCCAACCACCCAAAATGTACACCACGTGTGTGCCAGGAACTAGTGTCACGAGTGCCACGGGCAACTACTGAATATACAATGACTACAATATATACAGGGTCTCAGTCTGAATGAAATGGACAGAGAATATAACAAAAGAACTCCAGGGTGCTGCTAGGAAGTCACCGGGAAAGCAGCTCACCGTGAAGTATGACCACGCTATCAATATCTAGCACCGGCCTGATAATCAGATGTACCAGCCTCCGGACCGTACAGTCAAGTACAGAAAAGAAAAGAAAATGCAGCATGAGTACATATTAAATAAATATGTACCCAGTGAGTATCGTGCCTAAACTAGAAGAAGTAGTGACGAGAGGTCGACTCGATACTCACTAAGGTCCAGCAGTGATAACATATGATAGAATATGATGAAATACAGTAGGCATGTCAGGGAAATAAGCAACAAGTATATATATCAAAAGCAAAAATCCAAACAATTGCTGAGCTAAACAATAAAGCATTTTCAAGGTAAGGCCACCGAAAGAAACAAAAATCACAAATTCTTAGATCCGTCGTGGCGTACGACCCGCTCCCATAAGGTACCTTCTACACTCGCCGTGGCGCACGGCCCGATCCCATATTCATTTCATTTTCTTTTCAACACTGCTGTGGCGTACGGCCCGATCCCATATTCATTTCAATTTCTTTTCGACACTGCCGTGGCGTACGGCCCGATCCCATATTCATTTCAATTTCTTTTCAACACTGTTATGGCGTACGGCCCGATCCCATATATTTCATAATTTCTCAACACTGCCATGGCGTACGGCCCGCTCCCATGTATTTCACAATTTCTTTTAACACTGTCGTGGCGTACGACCCGCTCCCATGTATTTCACAATTTCTTTTCAACTCTGCCATGGCGTATGGCCAGCTCCCATGTATTTCACAATTTCTTTTCAACTCTGCCGTGGCGTACGGCCCGATCCATATATTTTCACAATTACTACTTACCATAAGGCCTCAGAAGAATAACACGATACTAAAACATAGTTTCTTGGTACATATGGCGTCACAAATAATCATATGAAGCATTTCAAGGAAAACATATAAGGCATTACGAGAAAAACATATTTAAGGCATTACAAGAAAAGAGTACAAGGCATTACGAGAAAGCATGTAAGGCATTACGAGAAACATACAAGGCATGGTGTGGGCCTAACTACCCGTACATAACAATAATAGCCGCTACGTACGGACTCTCGTCACTTGGCGCGTACGTAGCCCCCAAACAATTTACACATAGCATATACATCACCTATGGGGACAATTCCCTCTTACAAGGTTAGAAAGGAGACTCACCTCGTGTGGAATCTACCCCTCTGACAACAATTGCGCCCGAAACTCCAAACTCTATACCCGAGGACTCGCAACTCTTAAAGTGGGTGGTCGTGGGAGGTGCTGCCCAAACTTGGATGCTCTCTAATGGAAGTTGATGGTGGGTAAAAATGAAGGAAACCCGTAATTTGGACATTTAAAAGGGGCTGGCAATAGTGATTTCCGCACCTGCGACCTTGGGACCGCAGGTGCGGTCCCGCACCGGCGAGAAAATCACCACTCCTACGGAAAAAGGGCCTGGGACCCTGGCATCGCACCTGCGGAGAAGGAGTCTGCACCAGCGGTCCCACTCATGCGGCCTGAAGCTCGCACCTGCGGACTTTGGGCAAGGGGGCTGAGGTCGCGCCTGCGGAGGGGTTTTGCGCACCAGCGGACCCGCTCCTAAGGAATTTGTCCCGCACCAGCGGAGGATCCGCACCTGCAAGGCTGGGACCGCACTAGCGGTCCCGCACCTGCGGGTGGGAAACCGCACCTGCGGTCACACCACCAACAGCTACACCAGCAAATGTTTTAGCTGGTTTTTGGCCTCGTGTGGTGTCTGGGAGGCACCTGGGCCCATCCGAGCCCCCGTCCAAATATACCAACAAGTATGTATTAATGGTATGGACTCGCTCGAACTTCCGGAACATGGAAAACAACAACGAAACTCAAAATTCCACCCCAAAACAAAATCGAATCAAAACTAAGAATTTGAAATTCTAGAATTCACTTCAATGCGCCGAACCGGCCTAAACTACTTGGAATGACTTCAAATTTTGCAGACAAGTTATAAATGACATGACGGAACTATTCCCGGTCTCGGAATTTTATTCGGACCTCGGGAACATAAAATCACATTCCAAACCAAATTTCAAATTCTTTAAAAACCTCAAAACTTCATTAACTCCAATTTTCCTCGTTTTGATCCAAAACCAATCAAATCAAGTCCGTTTCTTACCAAATTTCACAGATAACTTAAATAACACATATTGAACCTGTTTCGAGTGCCGGAATCATAATACGGTCCCGGCACCACAGGTTTCACATCAAGGTTCATTTTCATAAGCCTTTAATATTTTTATAAAATGATTTTCTTTGAAAATTCGTTTCTCGGACTTGGGTCCTCGGAATTCGATTCCGGGCACACGCCCAAGTACCATATTTTCCTACGGACCTTCCGGGACTATCGAATCACGGATCCAGGTCCGTTCACCAAAATTGTTGACAAAAGTCAACTTTATTCAATTAATTATCATAAATTAAACTCTTATTCAAGTTTTCACATAAAGGCTTCCCGGCTACGCGCTCGGGATGCGTGCACACATCGAGGTGAGATTAATGGAGGCTTTCGGGGCCTCAGAACACAGTCTAAATTAGATGCACATAAGATGACCCCTTTTTGGGGCATCACAATCTCCCCCTCTAAAGCAAACGTCCGTCCTTGAACAGACATAGAGTCGTACCTGATGTGCCGAATAGCTGTGGATACCTGCTCCGCATGTCCTCCTCGGACTCCCAAGTCGCCTCATCGACTGGTTGGCCCCTCCACTGGACCTTTACGACAAAAATTCTCTTAGACCTCAACTGGCAGTCCCGCCTATCAATAATAGCAATTGGCTCCTCCTCGAAGCCTAACTTCTCATCTAACTGAATAATGTTGAAATCAATCACGTGAGAGAAATCGGCATGATATCTCCGGAGCATGGATACATGAAATACTGGATGAACTCTCGATAAGGTGGGAGGTAAAGCGTGCTCACAAGAAACCTCCCTGACTCGCCTCAACACCTCAAAAGGTCCTATAAACCTAGGGCTCAGCTTGCCCCTCTTCCCGAATCTCATAACGCCCTTCATCGGCGAAATCTTCAACATAACCTTATCTCCCTCCATAAATGCTACATCACGCGCCCGCTGATCCGTGTAACTCTTCTGTCTGGACTGAGCTGTACGGAGCCTTTCCTAAATAATCTTCACCTTTTCCAAGGCATATCTCACCAGATCGGTACCATATAGCTGGGCCTCGCCAGGCTCAAACCACCCAATCGGAGAACGACATCACCGACCATATAAAGCCTCGAATGGAGCCATCTCGATGCTGGACTGATAACTGTTATTGTATGCAAACTCTGCCAAAGGCAAGAACTGGTCCCATTGACCGCCAAAATCAATCACACAAGCCCTGAGCATATCTTCCAAAATCTGAACTGTACGCTCCGACTGACCATCAGTCTGAGGGTGAAATGCTGAGCTGAGATCTATCTGAGTGCCCATCTCACTGTGCAATGCTCTCCAGAAGTGCGAGGTGAACTGAGGACCTCGATCTGATATAATGTACACCGGCATACCGTGTAACCAGACTATCTCCCGAACATAAATCTGGGACAGCCCCTCCGTAGTATAAGTAGTAGCCACAAAAATGAAATACGCTGATTTGGTCAACCTATCCACAATGACCCAAACCGCGTCAACCTTCCGCAAAGTCCGAGTCAACCCAACCACAAAGTCCATGGTGATGCGCTCCCATTTCCACTCAGGAATGGGCATCTGCTGAAACAGGCCTCCTGGCCTCTGGTGCTCGTACTTGACCTGCTGACAATTGAGACACCTAGCCACAAACTGCACTATATCTTTCTTCATTCGCCTCCACCAGTCGTGCTGCTTCAAATCACGGTACATCTTTGTCCCACCAGGATGAACAGAATACCGAGAACGGCCTCTTCCAAAAGTCTCTTCCTCAAGCCATCAATATTAGGAACACAGAAATGGCCTTGGAGCCTCAAGACACCATCCTCGCCTAATGTAACCTCCTTGGCCCTGCCTTGGACCACTGCATCCCGAAGCTCTGCAAGGCATGGATCATCAAACTGTCGAGCCATAATCTCCCCCAACAACGAAGACTGAGCAACTACATGAGCCAAAACTCGACGAGGCTCTGAAAGGTCCAATCTCACAAGGCGATTGGCCAAGGACTGAATGTCCAAGGCTAAAGGTCTCTCCTCAGCTGCAATGTAGGCCAAGCTACCCATACTCGCTGCCCTCCTGCTCAAAGCATCTGCTACTACATTCGCCTTGCCCGGGTGATATAAAATAGTGAGATCATAATCTTTTAACAACTCAAGCCACCTCATCTGCCTCAAGTTAAGGTCCCTCTGCTTAAGCAAGTACTGTAGGCTGCGGTGGTCAGTATAGACCTCACAAGATACACCATATTGATAATTCCGCCATAGCTTCAAAGCATGAACAATCGCCGCCAACTCCAAATCGTGCACAGGGTAATTCTTTTCATGAACCTTCAGTTATCGCGAAGCATAAGCGATAACACTTCCATCCTGCATCAGCTCACACCCCAACCCGACGCATGAAGCGTCGCAATACACAGTATACATCCCAGAACCGGAAGGCAATGACAGAACTAGTGCTGAGGTCAAAGCTGACTTGAGCTTCTGAAAGCTCACCTCGCACTCGTCGGACCACCGAAATGGGGCATTCTTCTGAGTCAATCTGGTCAGTGGGAATGAAATAGAGGAGAACCCCTCCACGAATCGGCGATAATAGCCTGCTAGGCCCAAGAAACTCCTGATCTCTGTAGCAGAAGTAGGACGCGGCCAACTCTGAACCGCCTCAATCTTCTGAGGATCAACCTTGATACCTTCTCCGGATACCACATGCCCCAAAAATGTCACGGAATCTAACCAGAACTCACACTTGGAGAACTTAGCATACAACTTATGTTCCCTCAAGGTCTGGAGCACAATGATCAAGTGCTGCTCATGCTCACCCAGGCTCCGGGAGTAAATCCATATGTCATCAATGAAAACGATGACGAAGGAATCAATATACGGTCTGAATACCCTATTCATCAAGTCCATGAATGCTGCTGGGGCATTAGTGAAACCAAAGGACATCACCAGGAACTCATAATGGCCATATCTGGTATGAAATGCAGTCTTCGGAACATCTGAAGCCCGAATCCTCAACTGATGATAACCCGATCTCAAGTCAACCTTGGAAAACACTCGAGCACCCTGTAACTGATCAAACAAATCATCGATGCGCGACAGAGGATAGTTATTCTTGACGGTCACTTTATTTAGCTGGTGATAGTCAATGCACATCTTCATAGACCCATCCTTCTACTTCACAAATAAGACTGGAGCACCCCACGGCAACACACTCGGCCTGATGAACCCCTTGGCCAACAACTCCTCAAGCTGCTCCTTCAACTCCTTCAGCTCCTTAGGAGCCATACGATAGGGGGGAATGGAAATAGGCTGAGTATCTGGATCCAAATCAATACAGAAGTCAATATCTCGATCTGGAGGCATGCCTGGAAGATCCGAAGGAAACACATCCGGAAACTCTCGAACAACAGGCACTGAATCAATGGTAGGAGACTCGGCGGTGGTGTCCCGCACATAAGCAAGGTAAGCCAAACAACCCTTCTCGACCATATGCCGAGCCTTTATGAAGGAAATAACCCGGCTGGAGGCACTAACGGAAGAACTTCTCCATTCTAGTCTAGGCGACTCAGGCATGGCCAAAGTGATTGTCTTGGCATGGCAATCTAACACAGCATGATAAGTAGATAGCCAATCCATGCCTAGGATAACCTCAAAATCAATCATATCCAGCAATAAAAGATCTGCTCTGGTATCGAAACCGCAGAAAGTGACCACACAAGACCGGTAGACTCGGTCTACCACCACAGAATCACCCACAGGAGTGGACACATATATAGGAGAACACAAGGACTCACGAGGGATATCCAGAAAATGAGCAAATAGTACGGAGACATATGAATACGTGGATCCTGGATCAAATAGTACCAAAGCCTCCCTACCACATACTGAGATAATACCTGTGATTACGGCGTCTGTGGCCACTGCATCTGATCTGGCCGGAATGGAATAAAATATGGCTAAGACTCCTGAAGACTGAACTCCCCCAGAGTGAGCAGGAACTAACTGACCTCCTCCTGACTGGCCGCCCCCTCTAGGACGACCCCTGCCGACATGTCCTCCACCTCGAGGCGGCCGGACTGCTGGTGTTGAACTCCTGGGCTGATAACTCTGCTACACTAGCTTTGCCCCGATACTTGGGACAAAACCTCCACGTATGACCCGGCTCCCCACACTCGAAACAACCTCCTGGTGCTACAACCTGCTGCCCGAAAGAGGAAGAACCCTGAATAGCTGGAGGGCGGTGTGAACCCTCTAGTAAGGCACTTAAATAGAAACTAGAGGATCTCTGATGACTGTAATAACTGCTGGGTGCACCCTGGGTAACTGGGGGACGATAGGAACGCCCTGGCATAGCGCCGAACTATGGCCTCGCTGAAATACCCCTGGGAGGTAGTGGAGGTGTTGAATATGAGGTCCTACTGAACTGGCCGCCTCAAAACTGACCTGTACCCCTAGCTGGAGCACCCTTGAAGTCACCTGTCAACCTGGCCCTCTTGTCCTGCTGACCTGGCTGACCCTGCTCCCTGCTTTTCATACGGTAACCCTCAATCTGTCGATTTATCTCGACTACAAGATGGTATGGGGTACCCATATCTACCTCTCTGGCCATAGAGGCCCTAATACCTGGATGCAAGCCTGCCACAAACCACCGCACCCTCTCGGCATCAGTAGGCAATATCATAACAGCATGGCAAGACAACTCGGAGAATCTAGCCTCGTAATCAGTCACTGACATCTTCCCCTACTTTAGTCGCTCAAACTGACCTCGTAGCTCCTCCCTCTCAGAAGGTGGAATGTATCTATCTAGAAATAACTGAGTGAACTGATCCAAGGTGACAGGAGGAGAATTTGCTGGCCTGCTGAGAATATATGACTGCCACCACCTGCAAGCTCTGCCCTCTAACTGAAATGTGGTGAAATCCACTCCATGGGACTCCAAAATCCTCATGTTGTGTAGTCTATCCCTGCACCTATCAATAAAATCCTGAGCATCCTCTCCCCGTTCACCCCCGAAGACTGGAGGGCGGAGTCGGGTCCACCTATCCAACATCTTCTGCTGGTCGCCCTCTGCAACTGGCCTAGGCTCTGGGGCTGCTACTACGGGCTGAACCCCTCCCACGGGCGGTGTGCCAGGGGTATGACGTGCTGCTGCTGCCTGACCTATTGCCTGATCAGTAGGAGTCTGGACTCCCCCTCACGCCTGAGAAGTAGCAGGGTCGGCTGGAAATAAACCAGCATGAGACATAGTGTCCATAAATCTCAGCATACGACCCATGACCTCCTGGAAGCCTGGCCCCGTCATGAAATCCACTGGAGCAGGTGCTACTGGAGGCACCTCATCCTACCCCTCCATAATAGGGTCTTATGGTGGTTCCACTGGCGTAGCTCTGGGACGCCCTCGTCCCCTGCCTCGAGCAGGTGTTCTGCCTCTGCCTCTACCCCGACCTTGGCCAGCCGGGGCAGCGGCCTCTCCCGTACCAGGAACATTGGATGCACGCGTCCTCACCATCTATGAGAGAAATAGAAGAATAAGTTTGAGTACATCATAGACTGCATGACAGGATATGAATAAAGGGAAGTTTCCTAACACCTCATAGCCTCCCGAAGATAACTACGGACGTCTCCGTACCGATCCGCAAGACTCTACTAGGCATGCCCGTGACTCGTGACACTTTCGTGAACCTAGGGCTCTGATACCACGTTGTCACGACCCAAATCTCGATTCGGGTCGCGATGGCGCCCAACGGCGAGGTTAGGCTAGCCAATATAGAAACACTAGGTTTTTCCATTCCCAGTTACGCAAATTTCATCTTTTAACCAATTTTAAACAGATATAAACATGATAATGGCGGTGATGTGAAATAAAACTACAAGTACGGAAAATCAACAAATAGGCATGTCGCATAACATATGTACAACCAACCACCCAAAATATACACCACGTGTGTGCCAGGAACTAGTGTCACGAGTGCCATGGGCAACTACTGAATATACAATGACTACAATATATACAGAGTCTCCGTCTGAATGAAATGGACAGAGGAATACAACAAAAGAGCTCCAGGGTGCTGCTAGAAAGTCGCCGGGAAAGCAGCTCACCGTGAAGTATGACCACGCTATCAATATCCAGCACCGGCCTGATAGTCAGATGTACCAGTCTCCAGACCTGTACAGTCAAGTACAGAAAAGAAAATAAAGTGCAGCATGAGTACATGTTAAATAAATATGTACCCAGTGAGTATCCCGCCTAAACTCGAAGAAGTAGTGACGAGAGGTCGACTCGATACTCACTAAGGTCCAGCAGTGATAACATATGATAGAATATGATGAAATACAGTAGGCATATCAGGGAAATAAGCAACAAGTATATATATCAAAAGCATAAATCCAAACAATTATTGAACTAAACAATAAAGCATTTTCAAGGTAAGACCACCGAACGAAACAAAAATCACAAATTCTTAGATCCGCCGTGGCGTACGGCCCGCTCCCATAAGGTACCTTCTACACTCGCCGTGGCGCACGGCCCGATCCCATATTCATTTCAATTTCTTTTCAACACTGTTGTGGCGTACGGCCCGATCCCATATTCATTTCAATTTCTTTTCGACACTGCCGTGGAGTACGGCCCGATCCCATATTCATTTCAATTTCTTTTCAACATTGTCGTGGCGTACGGCACGATCTCATATATTTCATAATTTCTCAACACTGCCGTGGCGTACGGCCAGCTTCCATATATTTCACAATTTCTTTTAACACTGTCGTGGTGTACGGCCCGCTCCCATGTATTTCACAATTTCTTTTCAACTCTGTCGTGGCGTACGACCCGATCCCATATATTTTCACGATTACTACTTACCATAAGGCCTCAGAAGAATGACACGATCCTAAAACATAGTTTCTTGGTACATATGGCGTCACAAATAGTCATATGAAGCATTTCAAGGAAAACATGTAAGGCATTACGAGAAAAACATGTAAGGCATTACG
Source organism: Nicotiana undulata (assembly GCA_005239495.1). Taxonomy (NCBI): domain Eukaryota; kingdom Viridiplantae; phylum Streptophyta; class Magnoliopsida; order Solanales; family Solanaceae; genus Nicotiana; species Nicotiana undulata. Next base: position 12,944 of record MDKH01168015.1, read on the forward strand.
AGAAAAACATATTTAAGGCATTACGAGAAAGCATGTAAGGCATTACGAGAAACATACAAAGCATGATGTGGGCCTAACTACATGGACATAACAATAATAGCCTCTACGTACGGACTCTCATCACTTGGTGTGTACGTAGCCCCCAAACAATTTACACATAGCATATACATCACCTATGGGGACAATTCCCTCTTACAAGGTTAGAAAGGAGACTCACCTCGTGTCGAATCTACCCCTCGGACCACAATTGTGCCCGAAACTCCGAACTCTATACCCGAGGACTCGCAACTCTTACAGTGGGTGGTCGTGGGAGGTGCTGCCCAAACTTGGATGCTCTCTAATGGAAGTTGATGGTGGGTAAACATGAAGGAAACCCGTAATTTGGACATTTAAAAGGGTCTGGCAATAGTGATTTCCACACCTGCGACCTTGGGACTGCAGCTGCGGTCCCGCACTGGCAATAAAATCACCGCTCCTGCGGAAAAAGGGCCTGGGACCCTGGCACCGCACCTGCGGAGAAGGAGTCCGCACTAGCGGTCCCGCTCCTGCGGCCTGGAGCTCGCACCTGCGGACTGTGGGCAAGGGGGCTGAGGTCGCGCCTGCGGAGGGGTTTTCGCACCAGCGGAGGATCCGCACCTGCGAGGCTGGGACCGCAGGAGCGGTCCCGCACCTGCGGCTGGGCAACCGCACCTGCGGTCACACCAGCAACAGCTACACCAGCAGTTGTTTTAGCTGGTTTTTGGCCTCGTGTGGTGTCCGGGAGGCACCTGGGCCCACCCAAGCCCCGTCGAAATATACCAACAAGTCTGTATTCATGATACGGACTGGCTTGAACTTTTGGAACATGGAAAACAACAACAAAATTCAAAAATCCACTCCAAAACCAAATCGAATCAAAACTAAGAATTTGAAATTCTAGAATTCACTTCAATGCGTCGAACCGGCCTAAACTACTCGGAATGACTTCAAATTTTGCAGACAAGTTATAAATGACATGACGACACTATTCCTAGGCGCGGAATTTCATTCGGACCTCGGGAACATAAAATCACATTCCAAACCAAATTTCAAATTCTTTAAAAACCTCAAAACTTCATTAACTCCAATTTTCCTTGTTTTGATCCAAAACCAATCAAATCAAGTCCGTTTCTTACCAAATTTCACAGATAACTTAAATAACACATATTGAACCTGTTTCAAGCGCCGGAATCATAATACGGGCTTGGCAGCACAGGTTTCACATCAAGGTTCATTTTCATAAAATAATTTTCTTTGAAAATTCATTTCTCGGACTTGGGTCCTCGGAATTCGATTTCGGGCACGCGCCCAAGTCCCATATTTTCCTATGGACCTTCCGGGACCATCAAATCACGGATCCGGGTCCGTTCACCAAAATTGTTGACCAAAGTCAACTTTATTCAATTAATTATCATAAATTAAACTCTTAATCAAGTTTTCACATAAAGGCTTCCCGGCTACGCGCCCGGACTGCGCACACACATCGAGGTGAGATTAATGGAGGCTTTTAAGGCCTCAGAACATAGTCTAAATTAGATGCACATAAGATGACCCCTTTTTGGGTCATCACAATAGGGCAGCTGTCAACCTTATCTTTGGGACAGCTACCCTTATTCTAGAACCTTTTTACTTATTAAAGACCCTTTTACCCTTAAAATTCTGATTTCCTAAGTCTACATTACCTATTATACCCCTTGGATTCCCTGAATTTACCATTAGGTAATCAGGGTTACTCACTTGGGTTATTATTTAACCCTAGTTAGGTTACTATTGTTAATTACTGGTTATTCTCAACTAGGATTAGGTTAATTGATTTACTTCAGTTACTTAATCCTATATTAACAGATTTTAGGACTTAGTTATTTATTTAAGAAGTTATCGACCTAGGCTAACCTATTAAGAAGAGTACCTGATTAAGGTAGCCTAAATTGATTGATGATCCTGCATTTGTTTAAGATTAACTAATCCCAGATTAATTGAGTGATTAATCAACTATGTCAATCATGAAACCATTGATCAATAAGGCAGCCATGAACTAGTAAGGTTATAAACTCCTAATTTAACACTGATGATTAAATAACAACAAGCATCAAATATTAGTAGCATGAATCAAAGTAGACGATCATCTGAATGATAGCCCTAGCTTTTCATTCAATCGGAACCTAATTACTAGATGGGTTTACTACAGGATTTAAGAACCAATTAACACAAAGTAATGACAATGGAGAAAATCATTAGAGATAGATTAGTAAGAAGAAAGAAACAAGACTACCATACCTAGCATAGTTCATATACCCAGACAACAAAGACAGAGTAGTTTCATGCAATCAAACAGTAAATCAACCAAACAATGTAGGTTTTTTATTCGATCAAATACAGAAAATAACATATAATCTAAATAAGGAACAAGAAGAAACAACAAACTCGAAATAATAAAGACGACCTAACAGAAAACAAGGGGAACGGGTTTTAACATAGTTTATGTTTCAATATTTCATAAAAAAGTGAAGAAAGAAGAAGAATACCCGTGAAAAGAGCTTTGGCCGGAAAATGGGAGGTCGTCAGACCTTGGCCGGATTCTGTCGGGTTTGAAAATGACTCAAACCCACAGAAATTAATAGCCCTCGTTGAGAGATATCGATCCGTGTAGGTTAGAGCCATTAAAAGTCCTCAAAACAGCTTGTAGAAGAGAACTAGGGTTTCGGGTGCTTTCAGATTTGAAATTGAATAAAACCGGCTGGGTTTTTGGGGAAACTAATAATGGGAGGTGATTGAGGAGGTGAAGAAGGACATAGGGTTAAAATTTGAGGTCAATTGGTGGAGCTCCACCGCCGGAGGCGATTTCCGGCCGGCGGAGCACGGCGGAGGAAGGGTGAGACTGTGATGGTCAGACGATGGGGACGGTTGATCTCTAAAGAGAGAAGGGAGAGAGGGGATTAGACTTAGGTAAATGAGGGGGTGGGGGGTATTTGGAACACGTTTAAACTAATCTATTAACTAGTTCCCAGCCGTTAGATCTTGGAAGATCAACGGCTGGGATTAATTCATTAATCCAAACAGGTCGGCCGGGTAACCGAGGCTATTGGGCTGGGCAGGTGAGTGTTAGAAAAGAGGGGACTTGGGCCTGGGGTAATGACCCAATCCGATTTTTTAGCCTCTCTTTTAGCAAACTTAGGTTCATTAAACCAATTAATTCTAATTAACTCTAAAATGTATTAATTAGTTTTAACTTAGTTCCATCTAATTATAATTTGACGAATGAGTTAATTAAAATTTAACCCAAAATTTAACACCCATATTTATTTAAAGAATAATATTTTTATAATTTTCTTAGTAAAATGTTTGAATTAGGAAAACTAAGTAATGAATTAGGAAATTTAAAATATTTTGTTATTATTTATTATTTATAAAATTTTAAAAGATGGATTATGACAATGCAATGCAAATAATTCATAATTAATCACTAAAAATCAACAAAATTCATAAAATCAATTAATTTATTGAGATTTTTCTAGGATGATATGGTGAGTAAAAATCACGTGCTCACAATTGTTGCCCTATTGTTCTGCACACTATTGCTCTGTTGCTCTATTTCCTACACACTATTTTTCTATTTTATCACTCTTTACTGGTATGTCCTCTATTTGTTTTACATTATCCAAAACAACATGTTTTATTTCGTATTGCACTTTCTCTTATTTCTTTTATGCCTCTACTTGTGGTTCTGATGCTTACCCTGTAATTAGCCTATCTATTCTGCCTATGTAGTCCCCTTTTCCCCTTATCCCAGCATGTCTACTGCTTCTCATCCTTGTTTACTATAATTCTGCTTGACCCCTGACCCCAGTACCCCTGCAAGCATATACTTGTGTAAGCTTGAACCCTTCTCTGAATACAATGTGCTATCCTGGCACCCCTCAATCTAGTGTTGTAAGTTGCTGGCATGAACACTTTGTGATGGAATATGTTGTGACTGTTAAATCCTGTGATACTTTCTCTAGTGTCGACCTATGTGCAAAAAAAAATATGTTTTCACATGTGAATGACTTGTCCCCAATTCCTCTTTCCCCTGTTGTGTTTGCTTCCCTTGAACCCTGTGTGTTGTTCTCATTCTAAGATTGTCTTACTCACCTATTTTTCAAACTGTTTTCCACAAGAGTTAAACTCATCTATTGTTTCCTTTCAAAGACTGATTCTGGATTAATCACTTTCAAACTATTTTTTACAACTCAACTCCTTCAAAACTATGTCAAGCACTCTCACATACTCTTAGAAGTCTAGGTTTTGCCCCCTTAATGTGTGACTGCTTAGGGACCCATATGAGCTCCCTCTGAACTCTGACACCTTAAGGTTGGCTCTTCCATACTGCACTTACTCAAATTTGGTTATGGATCTGGGTGTGAGCACTGCCTGGGATCCCTTGAGATCCTTAAGAGACTTTGACACACTTAGACCATGTGAAATGTGGTGAATCAATGGCAATGAGGTTCTGGAGATTTTGGGCCTATCTGTAGGCTCCCTATAGAATAACTTCTTATTTTCTTTCTTATTTCAATTATGTAATATATGCTCAATGGTCTGCAATAATTATTTGTAAAAAACTCTGGGGCTGGATAGTGAAAAGGGAAGGGTAGATACATGTTATATATATATATATATATATATATATATCAAGGGTAGAAACCATACTTTAGGTTTACATTTTTGTGTGCGCACTAGAATCCATGCTTAGGACCAATACATGTAAGCATATCATTAGAAAGCATGCTCCCAGGTTTCATTGTGTACTGCTTTCCGACATCTATTTTGATATTATCACTATCACTTAGAAATCCTGTCTAGGGTAACTAACAACACTAAAATAAACTTTCACTTATGCATATTTCGAAATCACACCTAATGCTGTAACCACTTTTGTGTATCTAGAAATCATGTTTTAGGAATCCGACAGATTCTACAACCATGTCGAGTATTTAACAATCCTGCTTTAGGAACCTGCATCTAAAACCATGTGCGCTCACTCAGTCACACCTATTTAAGCTATTGATGCATGAAAATGGTATAAAACAGTCTCCCCATGTTTTAAACAAACTGGCAACAATCCTGTGTCTCTTGCAAAACTCAGAACAACATGGTTTAGGTAAAACAACTCCTACACTGTTTTCTTTCAATCCGGGTAACTATTATGCATGATCCCACGCCTAGGCAAGCCTTAAGTAATCCCCTTTTAAATTAAACCTGGAAACAAACTCTTTTCATGTGTACTGCCTAACTATCAACAAGCTTGAAATCAGTAGGCAAACCGATTAAGACTTCCTCCCTGAGTTATGAAATAAATCTGCCTCTTTGTTGTTATCACTTAGATACCATGATTTAGGATTTGAATTAAAAACCAAGACCTTAACTGTGTTTGATTCATGTTGATTCTTTGTATTATATATGGAGGTACTTGAGCCCTTTTCTCTATCTATATGTTATCCCTCTTATCTGTAGTCCTATCTGTTTTATATGTCACTTATTATTTTACCTTTAAACCTGAGGGTTTGCCTAGAACCTCCCTCATAGTATAGAAGTCCTAAACTCCTCCAGGACTAATAGGAAGGGACGGGTAACAGCATGCAATAGAGGTGGTGATCAACAATCGCTTTAATTACCTCTACGGGGTGGGAAGGGTAGATATGGATATGATGACCGGTGCGTTAATACCACGTGTAGCCCCTCATTGAGTAGTGACATACCGGGTATTGCATTGATGTGATCCATATAACAAATAAACCTAGGATATCCCTTATGTATGTTTCCCTTTTCAAAATCTACTTAGATATTAAGTATTTTCAAAACATATATATGCTTAGATTGCAAATATCTCAAAACCCCCTGCTATTTGGACATTAATTTCTTACTTGCTAGTTGTACAAATTCACAAAGTTATTTGGCCGGGAACCACATTTGTGGATTCTGAGGGGTGCCTAACACCTTCCCCTTAGGATAATTTCAAGCCCTTACCATATCTCTGGTTAACAAACTTGTTTGTAAATTAACGCTCCCAAATAGGTGCCCTAACGCACCTTAACTCGTTAGGTGGCATCTCTTCAAAAACATGTAAACCCCTTTCCCAAAAGGGAACGAGGTGTCCCAACCAATGTCATAAAAACCCTTTGACCATCCCCGAAAGGAGTTGGAAAAAAGGGGCGCGACAATGCCCAACAATTCACTCCCAACCAATCAATCTCATCAATTAAATCATTTTACAATTTCTACAACACCAACGCAACCTAAGTTAGGAACTTATGGCTTCCAATCACTATCCCATAAGTCCTAACACATATTTCATACATAAATAATTACCATAAATTAATTGGATATTGTAGACATACCTCTCCCAACTTGTGGTATTTTTTACCAATTTGGGAATTTGAATGGAAACCTATGGATTTCCAAGATTAATACTTGTTAATATAAGTGTTTAGAAGTATTAATTAACTCAAAATAATCCTAAAACGTTACCTTGGTTCATGGGAGGGATGTATAGTACGGATTCCCTTTGTTAGAGCAATCCATAGATCAAAGAAATGAGTTAGACACTCACTCCCCCGACGTTGTGCATTGCCGTGCACTTGGGCAAGTGAGCGCACATACAAGGTAGAATACCCTTCTTCCGTACGCTGACGTGCACCTGACAACCTCAGCGTGCAGTTGGGCGCGCAAATAGTTCAATGTAAGATAAAATAAACATAACTTTCTATAGAAATATCCGAATGACAAATGGTTTGATGCATGGGAACAAGACTAAATGAGATTTCATTTGATAGGTAGATCATCACCTAAATCCTCATATTTTTGGAGTTGTACTAGCTTGAAGTCAAGTCTTATGTGAATACATTTGAAACTTTAGCCCACTGCATAGTTCCGAACTTGGCTTTGTTCTAGGGTTTGCCTTAGTCCCTAAACCACTTCCAATAAACCTTCTACAGTTTAATATCATGATCATCTAAGTTGGTTCTAGTCCATAATCGCTTGTGGAAGTCAAGATGGAACTTAAGCGACTCATGAGCGTGCTTTATGGCCTCGAACTCATAGGAAATTTGAGGGGGCTTACTGTATGCATGTGCGAAGTGTATGAATACAACTCAGATTAGGCGGGTACGTCATACAATAAAGAGTATCATGTTCAAACAAGAAATCAAAACCTATACATGATATCTAGCATAATTCAGGAAGTTCATGTAGTCATACAAATGATTAAACATTAATCATTGAAAGCACATAATCCAAACAAGGTATTATAGAAGCCTAAAGTCTGATATGTTCAAATCATACATTGCACATGCATATGCACTCGTCACCTCGCATATACTCCGCTTCTTACACGTCTCAATTAGACAAAAAATGTCATATCCTAATGGATATTTCTTCACAACAAGATTAGACAAGATACTTACCTCATTTGGCTAGCCTTCAACCCCAAGTCGCGTAAAATCCTCGCTCTATCTCTCCAATCATGCAAATCCAAGCCACTCATCAACCAAGGAAGTAAAACAATGATATAGAAAGTGATCTCAATTCATAATGCTTCAATCTTTTAAGAATACCTTAAAGGTCAATAAAAATCAATTCGGGACCGTGCACCCGAAATTCGAAACTTATACCAGATCTTGGTGACCTATAACTTGTCGAGTCCAAGTATGTAGTTAGTTTCAATATTAGGGTCCAAATTGGTGGTCGAATCCTCAAAATACACTATCTTAATGTGTAATAAAAAAACCCAAACGTCTCTTTGAAATCCTATGTTTAAATAATCCATGGAGATTCAAGATATATAGTCTAATTCAAGTTAAAATTACTTACCTACAAAATAGAAATGAAATTCCTCTTAAATATTCTTCTCCTCTCTGTAACGACCCGACCGATCATTTTAAGAATTTAAGCTCCTTTCGGTGGTGTAAGGTCATGAACAGCTTCACCTTGTGTATATCGACCTGCATGCATGGTTCGATTCAGTTGCTGGATGGTCCCAAGTCGAATTGGAAGATGGAATTTAAATTTTGGAACCTTAAGCGGTGATATTTTACCAGAGGTTTGACTTTTGTTTAAACGGCCTCGGAATGAGTTTTGGGTAATGTCAACAACTTTGTATGGTGAGTTTTGGCTTAGGAGCGCGTCCAAAATGCATTTTGGAAGTCCGTAGTTGATTTAGGCTTGAATTGGCAAAATTGGAAATTTGGTAATTTTCGGTCAGCAATAGAAAATGTGATACCAGGGTCGGAATGGAATTCCGGAAGTTGGAATAGGTTCCTAACATCAATTTTGACGTGTGTGCAAATTTTCAGGTCATTCGGGCGTGGTTTGGTTGGTTTCGGCATCGTTGGCAAATTTTGGAAGTTTAGAAATCCTTAGGCTTTGGATTCGGGGATAATTCGGTGTTTTGGTGTTGTTTTGAGTGTTTCGAAGGTTTGACTAAGTTCGTGCATTGATATGTGACCTATTGGTGAAGTTGGTTGAGGACCCGAGGGGCTCGGGATGATTTCGGATGGTTAACGGGAAGTTTGAAGTTGGAAAATGCAGCTGGTGCTGCTGTTCTGGTGTGGACGCACCTGCCGATAGGGAACCGCAGGTGTGAGCTTCGCAGGTGTGGAAAGGAATGCGCAGGTGCGAAAGGAAGCGAACTGGGCAGCCTCCGCAGGTGCGGAATATTGGGGAGCACGTGCGGTCCCCGCAGAAGCGATCTCTTGGACGCAGGAGCAAGAGGGAGCGCTGGTGCGGTTGGACTCGCGCACCTGCGGTTGCGCATATGTGGTTAAGTGGTCGCAGGTGCGGATGTACTGGGCAGGTTCTTATAAACGAGGGTTAGCCATTTTCTTCACATTTTGAGCTTTGGACTTCGAAATTGGGAGCGATTTTTGGGGATTATCAAGCTAATCGAGTGGGTAAGTGTTCTTCACCTAGAATTATATATATTCCATGATTTTATCTTTGTTTTTATCATTTAAATTGTGTTTTGGGTTGAAGAAAATGTTGGTTTTGAAAGAAAATTTCTTCAATGAAAATCATGATTTGAGGGACCAAATGGTATCGGAATTTGATAAATTTTGTATAGTTGAACTCGTACTGGAATGGGTATTCGGTTTTTGTAAATTTTGTCGGGTTCCAAGGTGCGGGCCTGGGGGTCGACTTTTGGGTTGATTTTGAGATTCTTGTAAAGATCGAAACTTTATTATTCGGAATAGTTCCTTATACGATTTATGTGTGTTCTAGTTGGATTTGAGTCGTCCAAAGGTCTTTTCACCCGAGAAGTCCATTTTAGAGTATCGGGTCGTCGTCTTCGAGGTAAGTATCTTGCCTAACCTTGTGTGGGGGAACTACCCCTTAGGATTTGAGTCTTCTATGTTGGTTGTAGCCCGTGTACGCGAGGTGACGAGTGCGTACTCAGACTTATTTGTATGAAGTTGTCCTTTTAGGGTTCTTAGGTCCTTATATTCCTTGTGTATGAATTTGTAATTGTTATGACTGAGTTTCTGATTGCTCGTTTCATCTCTTCCTGCTTAAATTAAAAGTACTTTCTTTTAGACTCCCTTTGTTGTCGGTTTGATCTTAATTGACTTTGTTGAGAAATTTACCTCTCCTATCATCATGCTATAATTTTCTTCATAAACTACCTACTTAGCTAAGATCGGTATCATCTCGCTTTATAAATTGTTTAACAGTAATTGGAGTTAGGATTACCTATGGCTACTTACCCTTATTTGGATTGTGAAAAATCTCTCATAACTATTCAACCTTAAAAAGGAAATTTCAGATAACCCACCCCCTTAGTCGACTGGCTTGTACTTGGAATCTCTTGACTTATGATGACATCTTATTGCGGACTTGAATACTGTGAATTCGTTGTTACGTCGTGTTTCTCCCTGGTTGAGTTGCTTCCTTTAAGCTTATTATTTCCTTTCAGTGGTTATTCCTTGTGATTGAGTTCTACCGTTCTTGTGATTTAAGTTCTTGTATTGATTTGCTCATCGTACATTGCATTTCTATCTTTTGTTGCTTACTGATTGTTGTGGCAATGTATGATGTTTCTGTCGTGTTATGATTGGTATCTCTGTTGATTGCATCGCATATTTAAATTGGGGACTACAGACGTATTCCAGGAAATCCCCCTTGTACTGCTTATTTACTTTGGGGACTACAGACGTATTCTGTGAGATCCCCCTAGCACTGCATATTTACCTTTGGGGACTACAGACGTATTCTGGGTGATCCCCCCAGCACTGCATATTTACTTTTGGGGACTACGGACGTATTCTGAGAGATCCCCCCAACACTGCATATTTACTTTGGGGACTACAAACGTATTCTATGAGATCCCCTATGTACTGTATGACGAATTCTGAACTATGGACGGAGTTCTGATAGATTTATCTTGAAGAAATTATGATCGAAAGATAAATATTGAAAAGTATAGCTGAAAAGCATTTATCTTGAAGAAAACTATGTTAAAAGACTATTATTTCGAAAGGTATATTTGAAAAGCATTTATCTTGCAGAAAACTATGTTTGAA
>ML266674.1:0-14012 GCA_005239495.1 Nicotiana undulata
TTGAAACGAGCCATAGTTTAAGCAATATGGTATTAAATGTGCCGAAATTCTCCGGCACATCACATGGCACTGAAGTAAGGCCTCACTGGAGCACCACGGGGAGGTGGTGAAGGAGCGGAATATGGAGGCCTGCTAGGCTAGCCTCTGCTGAACTGACCCCTACCCCTACCTGGGGCGCCTCGGAAATCTCCAGAAAATCTAACTCTCTTATCCGGCTGACCCTGCTCTCTGCCCCTCGATCGGTAATCCTCAATCTGGCGAGCTATCTCGACCACAAGCTGATAAGGAGTACCCATCTCTACCTCTCGGGCCATGTTGTCCCTAATACCTGAGTGCAACCCAGCTACGAATCTCCGCACTCTCTCACCCTCTGTAGGAGGAATTATGAGGGCATGATGGGACAACTCTGAAAACCTTGCCTCGTAATCCGTCACTGTCATCTACCCCTGCTCCAGCTGTTCAAACTCATATCGCAGCTCTTCCCTCTCGGAGGGTGGAATATACTTGTCCAGGAATAGCTGGGTGAACTGCTCCTATGAGAGAGGAAGGGAACCTGCTGGCCTACCTAGGATGAATGACTTCCACCATCTGGGGGCCCTGCCCTCTAGCTGAAAAGTAGTGAAATCAACTTCATGGGACTCCAAAATCCTCATGTTGTGCAGTCTGTCCCTACACCTATCAATAAAGTCCTGGGTATCCTCTCCCCTCTCACCTCCGAAGATAGGAGGGTGAAATCGAGTCCATCTATCAAGTAACTTCTGTGGATCGCCGTCCACGGCTAGTCTAATCTCCGGTGCTACTGTTTGTTGTGCTCCACCCGCGCGCAGAGTACCCGGAGTCTGATATATTATCGTTGCATGACCTGCGGCCTAGGTGGTAGGGGTCTGATCTCCCCCTCCCACCAGAGATGTAGTAGGATCCGCTGGAAATAAACCAGCCTGGGTCATAGTATCCATGAACCGCATCATACGACCCATGACCTCCTAGAAGCCTGGTGCAGTCATAAAATCTATCGGAGTTGGATCTCCTGGGGGCACCTCACCCTGCTCCTAAGGGATAGGATCCTCTGGGGGTGCTAATGGAGTAACTCTGGGATGCCCCGGTCCCCTACCTCGGGCCGGTGCCCTCCCCCGGCCTCTGCCACGGCCTCTTACTACGGTGGTAGTGGCATCTCTCGGGCCTGAAATATCAGCTACACGAGTCCTCACCATCTGTGAGAGAGTAGCAGAATGAGATTTAGTAAGACCATCGACTGCACGATGGAATAAGAATAAAGAGAGATTTTCCTAACACCCGGTAGCCTCCCGAAGATAAATACGGACGTCTCCATATCGATCCGCAAGACTCTACTAGGTTTGCCTGTGACTTGTGAGACCTACGTGAACCTAGAGCTCTGATACCATGTTGTCACGACTCAAATTCCTATTCAGGTCGTGATGGCGCCCAACGCCGAAGTCAGGCAAGCCAACACTAGTTTGCTAACGAAATTACTTAAATTAATGAGATGTTCAAATACTTGTCCAGTTTTAATTTAATCAGTCCTTAAATGAAAGTGAGGATGTGAGGCAAAGTGATTTAAAGTAACTCAAAAACCGCTTGCCAGCATAAAACAGAGTAGCAAAATACTAGCGAATCAACTACGTGTGCCAAGACCTAGTGTCACAAGTCCACAAGCGACTAGTGGAATATACAAAATAAACAAAATAGATGTACAACTGTCCGGAAGGGTAGACAGAATATTCAACAATAATGGAAACTCCACGGTGCTGCTGAGGAACGCCAGGAAGAGCAGCTCACCGTGTAGTCTAATCCAGATGGATCTCTCAGTGACGGACATCGGAATAGTGATCAGGTGTGACAGCCTCAGAACCTGTACAATTAAGTACAGAAGTGTAGCATGAGTACATATAAATACATATGTACCCAGTGATTATCCCGTCTAAACTCGAAGTAGTAGTTACGAGAGGTAGACGTGATACTTACTTGGGTCAATAACCAATAACATGGATAAGTAAGGCTAAATAGAAAAGTAGTCATGAAAATCGCAAGGCATGAAGTATCAATTATATAAGACTGCAATTTATTCTCATGAATCAAACAATAATTTCCACAAAAGTATCGAGTTGCCCGTACATGTGGGAAAATTATTTAAAAATAGCAAGACTCTCAGTCAAATACATAGCACATAATTTGTCGAAGCGTACGGCCGAAGCGACGCGAAAATAAATGTGCACTGCCGAGGGTCGAGCGGCACGAACCATGGATGCATCCATTACCCCGCTCGCGAATCGATCATGCGACGCGGTTGACATAAATATAGGGCTACCCCGCTCGAGAATCATGCATACGACACGGGTGCTCGTAGACATACACAGAATTTGTCAGGAAATTCAGGAATTTATCATGGATTATTCTTGAATTTAGAGATTTAATCACTTAAACTCACACACAACTTCCTAAATTCTCATGTCAATTTAATGGATAATAAGAAACCAGGAACACATGTAAGGATACAGGTAAGGCACATAAAGGCATACTTGTGAAATCCTAAATTCTACCCGACACAAAAGAGTAGTAGCTACGCACGGACTCTCGTCACCTTGCACGTATGTAGACCCCGCAAATAAGGACAATTCAATCGTTTACATTTAACTATGAGGAAAATTCCCTCTTACAAGGTTGAAAAGGAGACTCACCTCGCGTAGAATCTACTTCCCGATCAAGAACACGCTTGAAACTCCAAATCTTACACCCGAGGACTCGAAACTAGTCAAATGATATATAAATATGTCAATGCATGCTCAAGGTATGGAAATTCTCCTACTTATTTAGTAAATTCACTATTCTTGAAGAAATCCCAAAATACACCCCCGGGCCCACATGATCGGATTCCGGAAAATTTTGAAGATAACGCTCACCCATAGCCTAAGGATCAATAATATAAAATTTTGGTATGATTTCATGGATGAAAAGTGGTGAAATTCCCTAAAGTTCATCAACCCTAGGTTTTCACTCTAACCCCCTTTGATTTCCACTAATTAGATGTTAATCTACCTAAGTTTGATTTAATTAACCAACATTTAAATGGAAAATACTTCCTCTTAGTAGCTAGGCCGAATACCCTCTTGAAAGCTCTCAAAATCGCCAATGGAGGAGAAGAAATGGTGAAAAATGGTTATGTCCCGTATTAAATGAGCTCATTGCCTTTAGTGATCTCGCACCTGCGGCTCGAAGACCGCACCCGCGAGCCAAAGGTCGTACCTGCGGAAGTGGCCTAGGAGGCCTAGGGCCGCACCTGCGGAGGAAGTCCGGCACCAGCGGGTCCGCGCCTGCGGAAGGAGGTCCGCACCTGCAGTTTGGACCAGCTCCCCTGGGGGTTGGACTTGCGGAGCCTTGACCGCAGGGGCGGTCTCGCACCTGCGACCTGGGCAACCGCACTTGCGGTCACACTAGATTTGGTGCACCAGCAGCTGAAGCTGCTGGTTTTTTGGCTCCGTTTGATGTCCGAGAGGCACCTGGGCCCACCCGAGCCCCTGTGCAATTATACCAACAAGTACTAAATCATAATACGAACTCGCTCGAGCCTTCGTAACACCCAAAACAACGCTAAATCTAAAAATCACCCCTCGAAACCCCTAGAATAAAACTTAAAAATTTCTATGTTTTTGAATTCGGTTTCAATGCGCCTAACCGACCTATACCACTCGGAATGACACCAAATTTTGCAGGCAAGTCATGAATGACATAACGGAACTATTCCTGGTCTCGGATTTCCGTTCGGACCTCGATAACATAAAATCACGTTCCAAACCAATTTCAAACTTAAGGAAACTCTATTTCGCTATTTGGCGTCAAAACGCTCCCGGGTCATCCAAACCCCATTCCGGACATACGTACAAGTCCGAAATCATCATACGAAGCTACTGGAATCGTCGAAACTCGATTCCGAGGTCGTTTACTCAAAATGTTGACCGAAGTCAAACTTGGCTTTAAAAGCCAACCTTAAGGAACCAAGTGTTCCTATACTATTCTAAACACTTCAAAATCCCGAACCACTCGTCCCCGCCAGTCACAAATCACGATAAGCTGCTACGGGAAGTCTTATTTAGGGGAACGGTGTCCGAATACACAAAACGACCGATCGGGTCATTACAATATGCATCCTCTTATCACTTAGAAAATCATGCTCTAGGATTAAACGTTACTATAAATCTGCTACTCATGCAAACCATGGTCTCATAATGCTGTAATATTATGGTGCATCTAGAAATCCTGCCTTAGGAAACTTTGTAATCATATCATGTACATTTAGAAATCTTGCCTAGGACTTCTGCATGCAAGTCATTCTGCATCTTATATGTGCATCTTAGATATCATGTTTTAGGATCATTCTACACCTAGTCATTGATGCATGAAAATGGCCTAACAAACAGTCTCACCATGTTTTCATAACTGGTAATAATTCTGCATTTTTGTGCAACACCTAAGTACAACATATTTAGGAAAAACAACTTGTAACAGTTTCTTTAATAAAATCGGGTAACTATTGAGCATTGTCCCACGCCTAGGCAAGTCATAGGTGATTAAAGTTATTAAACTGGAATATGCTTCTTATATGTGTACTACCTAACTATCAACATGCTAAAATCAGTAGGCAAAACTGATTTAGACTTCCTCTCTGAGTTATGAAATCAATTATGTTCCTTTGTTATTTTAAATCACTTAGACACCATGCTTTAAGATTATGAATTAAATCCTGGACCTTAACTGTGTTTGAGCCATGCTGCCTATTTGCATTATTTGTGGAGGTGTGCCTGAGCCTTTCTCTGTTTATATGTTTATCCCCCTAATTGCAGTCCTATATGTTCTTGTTTGTCGCTTAGAATTTTGCCTTTAAACCTGAGGGTCTGCCTAGAACTTCCCTCATAGGATAGAAGTCCTAAACTCCTCCAGGGCTATTAAGAAGGGACGGGTAGCAGCATGCAATAGTGGTCATTGACCAACACTCGCTCTAATTACCTTTACGGGGTGGGAAGGGTAGATATGGATATGATGACCGATGTGCTAATACCACGTGTAGCCCCTCTTTGAAGAGTTACATACCGGGTATTGCATTGTTGTGATACATATAACAAACAAACCTAGGACATCCCCTATCCCAAATGCATGTTTAGAATGTAATCCTTTTCAAAATCTACTTAGCTATTGACTATTTTCAAACTTATCAACACATGTGTGCTTAGACTGCGAACCTTTCAATACCATATACTATTTTAAACATTAATTGCTTACTTGCTAATTGTACGAATTCAGAAAAGTCGTTTGGCCGGGAACCACAGTTGTGGATTCTGAGGGGTGTCTAACACCTTCCCCGTAGGATAATTTCAAGCCCTTACCCTATATATGGTTATCAACTTGTTTGTAAATGAACCTTAAATAGGTTCCCTAATGCACCTTAACTCGTTAGGTGGCCACTCTTCAAACTTGCAAACCCCTTTCCAAAAAGGAAATGAGTAGACCATTGTCAAAAACCCTTGACCGGCCCCGAAAGGAGTTGGAAAAAGGGGGCGCGACAAGAACAACAACTCAAAACAAAACATAGAGCAAGAAACAGGGAATAGAACCATTTCAACAATCACAAGCAGGGAAGTGAGGGGTTGGGGACAAATAGGAAACACATAAGAGTAGGTACATAATAGGTAGAATTTCACACAAGTTACAATTAGAGATATCCTAAGGGATGTATTACAAACTTACCCAAAATCTAATAACCACAGAAACAGCTTTACCACAAAGATGTTCATGCCAGGAATCACAGGAATACAAGTAAAACATAAGCATATTGAATGATATTAAAGGGGTAACATACTGAGTTTAAGGGAGGGGATATGATTTAAGAATCATACTAGTAAGCAGTAAATAAACATGATAATGGCAGGGTAAACAACAAAACCATAAGTAAAAGCAAAGTAAAAACAAGATTAATTGAGATACCAAAAGAAACATATTGTTTTTGAAGCTTTAAACTAAATTGAGAACATACCAGTTAAGAGATAATAAGCACATAATGAAAAGCAAGATAGTATAATACTCACTCTTGGCTTGCAGCCGACTAAGAGTAGTAAGTAACCAGAAAGAAGAGCAAGAGTGAGTATGTATGTGTGAGAGAGAGGGTTTAGAACAATGTATGTTCGTGTGTTGACAACGAACGACTGAAGTGTATATATAGTTTGAAAATAGGGAGAAAAATATGGTAACAAGTAATAGTTCACCTCAATTATAGAAGTAAATGATAATTATAATCCAATTAATACAAGTACTCCGTTTAATTAAGGAGTCAATGTTCAAACGGATACAAACAGTGATAACACAAGGAAAGAAATCAATTGAAGAACTGATTTTACCATATAAGGGGTAGTAAAAGTATAGAGCATGTGATTAAGACAAAATTCAGGATGTCCTAATAATGGAAGGTCACACATCATGTTTATTCACAGAAATACGGCAAGAGATGACTCAGATTCTAAAGATCAGTAAGGAAATCCTTGAATTAAGGAAATCAATATTACTCAAAGGAAAATATCGCATATTTAAAGAAAACTCAGAATTAGTAAAGAATATAGTGTAAAAATTAATAAAGCACTAATAACACTTATTCAAAATGATAAAACAATATTGATTTGAACGGAATAACATATACTAAACAAAAATAAAAAACCTTAATCACGAAATTAGGGATTCATATCAGAAAATAACATGTAATTAAAGGAACCAGTAGACAATCATGGTTTAGGCAGAGGCGACAAAGAATCAAAAACTCTAACAGTAATTATAGAACAATAAATCACAAAAACACATAGAGTATACACGAAAGCAAAGTAGTCATGCTAGAATAGGTAAACATTATTGCAAATAAACTCAAACTCATAGACTGACCCCACGAAATTTAGGGGGTTTTATCAGAAATGACTCAAACAAAATGGAAAGGCACAAATAACGTTTAAACATGATAAAATCATAAAATAATGCTGAGAAATTAGCTGTTTTGTAAAGGATTTTAAAAATCCTAGTTTTGGAGAAATGAAGTGTCGTTCAAGAAACAGGAGAATCTTTAAAGAAAACATGCAAGGACCTCAAAATACACACAAATCTGTTACAGATCTAAAGGAATCGGAGGGTTCAAAGTTTCCAAAGAGAACCCAGAAAGGAAGAAGAAAACTCAAAAATAATACCGGTTTCAACCAGAAAGTGTAAAGATCATACTGAGACGGTCATAGATGGCCGGAAAAATGGCATAAGATCGTAGAGCTGAGTAAATCGCCTCTGTTCCACTTGAGGGCCTCAAAAATGATGACACACGTTAGGTAGGGAGCCATAAGACTTGCAGGTGGTGGAATCGCCATGGATTCCGGCAAGGCGATGGCCGGAGAAGGGCCAGGTTTTAGTTGAGGGAGTTGAAGGGACGAGAGAGAGTTGAGAGACGGCTAAAGGGAGAGGGGGAGAATGAGAGAAGGGGGGGGGGTAGGTCATTAGGTTTAATTTAGGAAGGTTAGATCTAGACCGTTGATCAAATTTAGGAAGGTTTAATTTGATCAACGATCGAGATTGAGTTCTGGGTTGGGCCGGGTAGGATAGTGTATTGGGCTTGGGGTCTGAGCTAATTTTAATTTGGTTAGGGGTCCGGTCAAATTAGGATAGAATTTAAATAAAGATGTCTAATTGTCAAATACCCAATTAAAACTAACTAAAATAATTTATAAAATAACTGATAATTGTAAAAAATGCAATTGATGCTTAATAAATTAAATTAAAATGATTAATCAGTATTTAAAAATATAAATGACTAATTACTGGATAAAAATAGCATAAACATATGATTAGGTTATAATTGCAAAGTTATTGCAATTATAGGCAAAGAGTGCCAACTTGGCTAATTGTGAAATAATTGGGTCTTGATAGGATAAAAAATAATACGTTAAGTCAAGAAATATTTTTGAAATCATTTGTAATGCAATTTTGTAATTAATATTCAGAAATAAAATACTAGATAAATTAAAATAAATTAATAAAATATGAGAAAATTATAGAAAAATACCAATTGCTATGGAAGCCTCATTTTAAAGGTATATATGCAAACTAAAAAATAATTTGAGAAAAAATTGGGTATCAACCAGGCTCACCTGTCCACTGAACACGAAACGAAGGATAACTCTTCGATCTCAACTGACGAATCTGCCGGTCTAATATGGCTACCGACTCTTCCTCATAGGTCAAATCCTTGTCCAACTGGACACTGCTGATGTCTAGCACTTGGGATGGATCACCGTGATACTTCCGGAGCATAGACACATGAAACTCTGGATGCACGGCTGATAAACTCGGTGGAAATGCAAGCCTGTAAGACACCTCTCCCACACTATCAAGGATCTCAAACGGACCAGTGTACCTAGGGCTTAGCTTGCCCTCCTTCCCGAATCTCATCACGCCCTTCATGGGCGACACTGCGACACTCGAAGCAACACCTGCTCTCCGACCATGAATGCCACATCGCGAACTCTGCGATCGGCATAACTCTTCTGCTTGGACTGAGCTGTGTGAAGTCTATCTTGAATGATCTTTACCTTATCCAGGGCATCCTGCACTAACTCCGTACCCAACAACCGAGCCTCCCCTAGCTCAAACCATCAAACTGGCGACTGCCACTGCCTACCATATAACGCCTCATAGGGAGCCATCCGAATGCTCGACTGGTAGCTTTTGTTGTAGGAAAACTCAGCTAAAGGCAAGAGCTAATCCCAAGAACCTCCAAAGTCAATGACATAGGCTTGAATCATATCCTCCAATATCATAATAGTACGCTCGGACTGTCCGTCCGTCAGAGGATGAAACAATGTGCTCAACTCAACCCGTGTGCCTAACTCACGCTGAACTGCGCTCCAGAAATGCGAGGTAAACTGGGAACCTCAATCAGAAATAATGGACACGGGCAAACCATGAAGGCGAACAATCTCCCTGATGTAGATCTCTGCCAATCTCTCTGAAGAATATGAAACTTCCACAGGAATTAAATGTGCTGACTTGGTCAGCCGATCCACAATAACCCATACCGCATCAAACTTCCTCTAAGTACGTGGGGGTCCAACTACGAAATCCATGGTGATTCGCTCCCACTTCTACTCAGGAATCTCAATCTGCTGCATCAATCCATCGGGTCTCTAATGCCCGTACTTAACCTGCTGACAATTTAAACACCGAGCTACATATGCCATAATATCCTTCTTCATCCTCCTTCACCAATAATGCTGCCGCAAATCCTGATACAACTTTCCGGAGCCCGAATGAATGGATTACCGGGAACTACGAGCCTCCTCTAATAACAACTCACGAAGTCCATCAACATTAGACACGCAAATACGACCCTGCATCCGCAAAACTCCATCATCACCAACAGAAACCTGCTTGGCACCATCGTGCCGCACCGTATCCCTAATGGCACAGAAATAAGGATCATCATACTGCTGATCCCGAATACGGTTGAATAATGAAGAACGTGCCACAATATAAGTGTAATGACCCGACCGGTCGTTTTGAGAGTTTAAGCTTCGTTCGGTGGTATAAGACCGTAATCAGCTCCTCATTATGTATATGGACTTGTGTGTGCGGTTAGATTCCGTTTTCAGATAATCCGGAGTTGAATTGGGAGATAATTTTCACATTTTGAAGCTTAAATGAAGAAAGTTGACCAAAGGTTTGACTTTTGAGTAAACGACCTTGGAATGAGTTTTGGTTAACGCCAACAACTTCGTATGATGATTTTGGTCTTCGGCGTGCGTCCGAAATTGGATTTGGAGGTCCGTAGGGTGATTTGAGGTATTTTGGCGAAAGTTAGAATTTTGGCGATTTCCCCCGATAGGTGGAATTTTGATATCGGACTTGAAATGGAATTTCGAGAGCGACAGCAGGTCCGGAATGTCATTTGTGACCTGTGTGCAAAATGTGAGATCATTCGTATAAGTTTACACGTGTTTCGGCGTCGAATGTGAATTCTTGAAAATTCCTAAGTTCTTAGGCTTGAATCCGAGGTTGATTCGGTGTTTTCGTGTTGTTTTAGGTTTTTTGAAGGTTCAACTAAGTTTGGTTAGTGATATATGACTTGTGAGAATTTTTGTTTAAGGTCTCGAGGGGCTCGGGGGAGTTTCAGATAGGTATGAGTTGTGTTGCGCTCGTTTTAGATGTTTCGGCGTCGTTTCTTCCAGCATAATTGGTACCACATTTAAAAATTGAGCCCCAATTTCTTTTTTGATTGAATCATTAGATTCGTATCATAATTACGGAGCTATAGCAAAAAGAATCGTCAAATTTGGACATCGTATGAGGAAGTTATGCTCATTTTAGTGTCGGAGAAGAGAGCTGGTGCTGGTGTTTCGCATGTGCGAAAGTGGGTCCGCACTCGTGGAGCCGCAGGTGCAAAAAATGGTCCGCGGGTGCGGAATTTACAGATGGAAACTCGCAGGTGCGGTTATTGTTGTCGCAGGTGCGAAAATCGCTGAGTATAGAAAACCAGATCGCGTCATTTTAGTATTTTCAGCATATCTTGAGTTCTAGAGCTCCGATTGAGGTGATTTTTGCGGCGAACAAAACCTCTGCTGCTGATGATGCTGACTCTAGAACTGAACCTATCAACCTGAATAACCACCCTGGAAGCTCTAAAGCGGTGGTGCATTGATAGGAGCTGGTGGTGCACTGCGGGATACCTGATGTGCCGACTGGTATGGTTTAGGAGGATGACCTCTGCCGAAGGAATCTCTGTCTCCAGATGAGGCACCACTGAATTGACCGAAATGACGAGGTCTCTTGTCAGCCCCCTAACCACTGCCCTGTGATAAAACCATCTCGATCCTCCTGGCCACATTGGCCGCATCCGAAAATGAAATATCGGTACCTGACTCTCTGGCCATCTTGAGTGTAATAGGCTGAGCCAAACCCTTAATAAACCTCCTCACTCTCTCTCGATCCGTTGGGAGTAGCATGTCGGGCCAGAGTAATGAACCTAGTCTCGTACAGAGTAACAGTTATAGATCCTTGCTGGAGGCTCTCAAACTGCCTCCGATAGGCCTCTCTATGAGTAACTGGAAGAAACTTCCCCAAGAAAAACTAGGAGAACTGAGCCCAAGTCAAAGGTGCAGACCCGGCTGGTCTAGTCAAGCAATAGTCTCTCCACCAAGTCTTGGCGGTACCAGAAATATGAAAAGTAGCAAAATCGACCCCATTGGTCTCCACAATGCCCATGTTCCGAAGAACCTCATAACAACTGTCCAAGTAATCATGGGGATCCTCTGGTGGTTCACTAGTAAATGTAGTAGGGAATAACATGGTGAACAGATCCAATCTCCATAGGGCATCTACTGACATAGCTACTCCCTCAACTACTGATGCTACAATACCCTGCTGAGCAACTCCGACTGTCTGAGGTGCCGGAGTCTGGAACTGAGGAGCTAGCTGCTCTGGTGTGCGAGTAGCAGGATTCTGGGGGCCTCCCCCAGCCTGAGAGACAGTTGGTGCAGTAGGAAGAGACCGGCCTGAGCCACACTCTCCATAAGTCCCACTAAGCAGACTAGAGCGTCCTGAAGCACCGGGGTGGCAATGAACCCCTCTAGGACCTGAGCTGGTCCAACTGGAACCGTCTGAGTAGGACCCTGTCACGACCCGAAATCCAACCTTTCAGACCGTGACTGCGTCTAATATTAAACCCGCTAGACAAGCCAACGTACATAAACTTTGACCCAGATAACACAATGTAACAGTAATAAAGCCATTAACCTTCCAACCTTTACTAGAATATCTCAAATTCATTAACTTTAAACCTTTAATGAACATTCCAAATCACTTCAAACGTTTTTACAGCAGAAAAGTAATAATATTTCAAAAATGCAAAATGAAAGGATAAAGACAATAACATCGCAAAATCCCAAAACCGGGGTGTCACAACCTCACAAACTATCTAAACTGAGTGCTAAATACAGGGTCTGAAAAGAAATCTATAATTGTCTTGAAACTAGGAGAAAAGTAAGACAATGAGGAATCCAAATGCAGGAGAGACACCAAGGCCCACGAACGCCAGCGGGTATACCTTGAAGCTCTAGGTGGATTGAAGGTGACTCCCTCAATGCCGTCCACTGGGTCTGGATGCGGGATCTGCAAAATATTAAGAAGTGCAGTGTAGCATCAGTAAAACCGACCCCATGTACTGAGGAAATGCGGAGCCTAACCTCGGCCGAAGTAGTGACGAGGCTAGACTTGACAATAACGATAACCTGTCCTATTCTACAGCAGGTAACAGGGATAATACAAGGCAAGAGGTAAGCAAACAGGTAAGGAATACGGGAGCAGTAAAAGGGAACAAGTGAAAGGAAGCAGTAACCTTGACAGATAGAAGTAAACAAGGGAGGCAACCTAACACAATAGCCAACGAAGCAAGTATAAACATTAGAAAAGTAAACAATGGCACGGCATCACCCTTCGTGCTTTAACTCTCTTCCTCACAATGCAATGTAATCAAATATCATGGCACGACATCACCATTTGTGCTTTTACTCTCTGCCTCACAATGCAATGTACAATGTATCATGGAACGACATTTACCTTCGTGCTTATAATCAATATGAATCATGGCACGGCATCACCCTTCGTGCTTTATACTCTTTCTCAGTATGCAATGTAATCAAATATCATGGCACGACATCACCCTTCGTGCTTTACACTCTTCCTCACCCAACAATAACAGATGTAATGGCAAGGAGTACAACATAGTGGGAATAAGCAGTTCAAAATACCCGGCAAGGGGAAAACATCAATTTAATAACTCAATAAATGCCCGGCAAGGGTCTCAGCTATAACCAATCACTTCGATCGTATCCTCTACATTTGGATTATCAATCATATCAACACTTTCTCAAACTCAAAAGTCAATACTTCCAACAAGAATAGATTACCAAGTAAAGACTATCTCATAATATGCTAAACATGGAAGAAATACTGATTTTTCTATCAAAATAGACTCACCGGCATGCTTGACACACATTGCATAGGTACTCGTCACCTCACCTATGCAATGAACATGATAATCACTTAGCATATAGCAAATAATACCTATTCCCTCACCGAAATTAGGCAAGACACTTACCTCGGTCCAAAGTATAGCAATCAACCCTCTAAGACCATCGTTCCTTTATAATCCGACTCCGAAACAACGATATCTAGGAATAATTAATTCAATAATATCAATAAAAACTCAATATCACAATCCCATAGCCTAGATATTCACTTTCTAGCATTCTTCCAAAATTACCAAAATTTGACCCCGGGCCCACGTGGTCTAAACTCGAGGTTCGGACCAAAACCCCCTCACCCATTACCCCACGAGTTCAAATATGTAATTAGTTTTAAGATCCGACCCCAAATTGAGGTTGAATCATCCAATTTTCCCAAAAACCTAACACTACCCAAAAACCCAATTTCTCACTTTGATTTCATGTTTTTAGGCCTAGAATCTAGTGATTAATGATGGAAAATGGAAGAAGACGATGTAGAAAATACTTACCCACGGGGCTATGGAGGAAGAATTGGCTTGGAAGTCCTCAATGGAGGTTGGAGAAGAAGGAGGAGGCTGAAAATAATGAAATCCCGTGTAGAGTGTTCTGTTTTTGGACTTTCTAAATGACTGGGCAAAAATGTACATCGCGATCGCGGGAATAGGACTGCGATCGCGGAGAGTCTGGTTCACACGCACTGCGATCGCGGCTGAAAGAATCCGATTGCGAAGAAGGACCTGAAATTCCCCTACACTGCGATCGCGAAGACATGAATGCGATCGCGTAGCCCAAAGACCTCGCCCTCTGTGATCGCGAACAAGACATTGCGATCGGGAAGGGTACCTAGCCAGCCCCCCCCCCCCCCCCAGACTACCCTCACTCTATGCGATCGCAGGAGAGAGAGATGCGATCGCGGGAGGC
>ML266674.1:19733-35508 GCA_005239495.1 Nicotiana undulata
TTCCAAGCATTTCTCAACTTTGGAATTGTGTGGTAAAATGGAATTTGAACTACACGAGTCAATTGAGTGTTGCGAGGAGGAGAAATTCATACCATACATCTTGCAATTTGAAGAACCAAGAAAGCAAAATGATATTCCTCACATGAAGGCCAAGAAGTGCAAAATGAAGAAATTAAGGCTTGGCTCGGTCATCTACTTACCACCCCCACCGCCTGTGGTCAAAAGCTTGATTCCAAGCTAGGTTCCCAGTTCATATCGTCAAAGTGGCGAGAAAAGTGGTAAAAGTTGATTTGCGTCGTGCCACGACGTTAAATGCGGTGCTTGGTGGGAGGCAACCCATGGTTTTTTAAAATTTTTTGGTCGTTTTTAAAATTTTCTTGTTTAGATTAGCTTAGTATGTTATTTTAAACTAATCTGCCAAGTTTCATATTTTTTGGAGTTGTTTTGAGCAGGTCGGGGTGACCGGATAGCCACAAAACAATGCTGGTGCAAATATTTGCAGTGCAGCACACTGTTGCACTTTGCGATCGCAGATGAACAAGTGCGATCGCACAGTGGTCGCCGCATGTGCACTCTGCGATCGTAGTGCTGTAAATACCATCGCATATCACTGCTCTTATTTAAACTCTGCGATCGCACACAATGACCTGCGAACGCACTGTGGACCAGGTAAGTCAAATTATTTCTACCCCTGAAACGCCCCAAGACCCATCTTTCTGCCCAAAATAAGAAGTTCTCCCTCTTGGCTCTTAAAACAATTCATCGAAGGTTCCTTCTTTCAATTTCACACAACTAATCAAGTCAAATCTCTCTGGTATGTACTTAATTACTCTCTTCTTTCCTTAACTCGTTAATTTTCGTTTAATCTTGGTGTAAGTAAGCAATTAGTCTACTTTCTTCCACATATGCAATCGTCTTTTTATTTCTAGATTAAAATTTTTGTGATTTGTAGTTTGACTGTGTGAATGCTTGCTGGGTGAGGATTGGTTGAGTGAAATCTTCTGAATTCTTGAATGAAGTTTGGGGCTAAATTTGTGCTTAACTGTTCAAAATATGGGTGTACAAAATCTGTGCCCTGTTTGAAGAAATGCCGAAGAGAAGGAAAATAACTGGGTGAAACTTACCCTGTGCGATCGCATTGCATTGTCTGCGATCGCACTGTGTCAAACAAGTTCAGGAACAAAATACACTGTGCGATCGCATAGTACTGTCCGCGATCTCACAGTGCTGCCAGCAGTAGCCCAGAATTTTTCCTTATGCGATTGCAATGATATTTCTGCGATCGCATTGCCTTCCAGTGTTGGCAGCAAAACAGTAGCTCGGTAGTTTTTTGTGTTGCTGCTTCACGCCTCTTTTCTTTGGCCAAAAAACACTGTAATATTGTGTATAAGGTGCATGTTAATGCGTTTAACATTTGGTTCCAATTTGTAGGCACTTTGTGCATAAAATGGCCTCGGAAAATTTTGACAACGTGCAAGATGTGCAAGAATTTATTCCCCCAGCTGTGGAAGGAGAGTTTCTTGATGTAACAAGATTCATGGCACCCGAATGTGAAAGGAACTATGATAGGCTCATGTCAAAGAGCATTGTCGAAGAAAGGGGCATCCATCTCGACAAACTTGAAGCTAAGATGCCGGAGTTTCTCCAGCGACTGACCGACAGTGGATGTACATGCTTTGCTCCTAAGCCAATCAAGGGGAACTACACAATAGTTCGTGAATTTTATGCCAATGCCGTGAAGACAAACTTCCAGGAGGATGTACATACTTTTGTCCGAGGCAAGCGGATAGACTTTGGGCCTGAAGTGATAAATGCACACTATGGGCTTCCTGATGCGGATAATGAGGTATACAGATCAAGGGGAAGAGAGAGGGGAGCAGATTGGTTTGTTGAAAAGCTTCATGATGGGGTGCAGCCGACTTGGGCAAGTATTCATAAAGGGGTTGATTCTCTAGATTTCACTGCGGAAGCCAAAATTTGGCTATCTATTATTTGTGCCAGGATTTTGCCGATTAGGCATGAGACTGAGGTGACGCTTGAAAAGGCGTTAATGATCGCTGCCATTATGAATGGCTTACCGGTAAACGTGGGCCAGCACATTGTGAGTGAGATTGAGGAAGCGTGCAATGGACGGTCTAGCAGCCTATTCTTCCCCTCTTTGATCACTTAGCTGTGTTATAATGCTCAGGTGCTACCAAACCCGACTGATGTGGAAAAGGACCCTGCCGTGGCAATTTACCCATTGCTTTGAAAAGGGCCAGATGGCAAGAAGAAGAATAAGAGAAGGATTGATGTGAATTCTCCTTCATTCGGGCAATTTGATGAGACCGCAGAGGGATCTGGTGGTGCCTCCACAGATGCAGCAGGGTCACAGGGCCCCACATAACCCCTTCCTTATGGCCCCCCCACTATGCGCCACATTTCCCATCAGATCTATGGTGTGGATACTCAGATTAGGCAGCTTGTTGCAGGTCTTCCCTTCGGTCCATATGGTGAGGGCACTTCGACTGGGTCAGGTAAGAAATCACTAACCTTGGATGATGTAGTGTTGGAGAAAAAGGTAATCAAGAACAGATTGGAGGACATGAGCAGGAGACAGGGAAATTTTGAAAGGCGACAAATTAAATTCAAGGAGCATGAAAAGAAGAAAAGCAAGTTTCTGTCGAGGATGATGCACAAGCTGAGTTCGCTATGTGGCTCATAGGATTCTGATTATGATGATGAGGATTTGGAGCTTCTATTTCCCACCACCTCCAGCTCTGGGTGATGCAGTTTCAGGGAGCACCTCCTTCATTTTACCTTATTTTGATTAGTTGCATTGGGGACAATGCAACACTTTAGGTTGGGGGTGGCGCATATATTTATCTATGTTGTAGAGAATCACATGGAGCATGAAATACTTTTTGTGACTTGTGTGGATTGGCTATAATTTTTTTTTTTTTGGTTTTTATTTTTCGTTCTTAGTTGTTTGTATTTTGATTTTCATCTTTCATAGTAGTTTTTAGCATTCTTGCTTTTGCTTGTTGATTTTTGTTTTTCTTGTTATTATTTGTGTTTATTTTTGTTTTTGTTTTGGCTTCATTATAGTAGTATTAATGAAACTCCTTGGTTTTTCTTTCTACCGCGGTTCTTTTCCAAGGAAATTTATTTGTGTTGAACCGGGTGACTCTTCCCTATGATGGATGGCGTGACAACTTTCTTAAGGGATTAGAGTCTTGTTTAGTTTTATTTTATTTTATTATTTTAATAGTTAGGTGTGAATAAATTTGTTTTTGGGGTGTAATCTTGTGCCCATAAGCCAACATGTGACTTGTTTGGTACCAATATGATTTAAACCTTGGTATATGAACTTTTTGAGCCTTTTAACTTTTCAAAGAGATATATATGAAACAATAAGAATGCTCCTTGTTGTGATTTTTAGATTCTTATTTTGGCTCTTTGATTCACTAAATAGCTTCTAAGGCTACATATGACTTCCTTGAGTTTCATTGGTTCCAATTGAACTTTGGATTTGTATTCCATTTGAGTTTTCATGTGCTATGTGTGGTAAGCTTTAGTTGAAAAATTCTTTTGCATTATTTGTAGTCTAGAACTTGCCCGTAATGTGCTTCAAGGCGAAATCTTTGATTAACTTGATTGAGAAATGATATTAGGCCTTCCTTGGACCAATTTTGTGCCTAATTTCCTACGCATAAATATTTTCCCTAGTCAACCCTTTTGAGCCTTTTAACTTTTCTTTGGCAACCACGTACAAAATATTTTTGGGAAACCCTACGCCCCTAAGTAATTTAAAGTATAAATATAGGCTAAAAACCTAAGTTTAAGGGTGGAGGTTGATAAAGTCGTGATATGGAGGCTTCTAAAAAAAAGGTGAAAAGTGTTGTAAAAAAAAAAAAATAAAAAAAAAAAAATACATAAAGGGCAAGCCTATGGTACTACTTGTGTGTATTTGAATATCTTTGTGAGAGAGAGAGTTGAATCTTCTATTTGGCATCCCTTCTATGTTTCGAATTGAAATTTATGAGTTTGGGATTCTCTCTCAAAGTGTGAGGGCACATGAAACTCGAGTTGTGAAACTAATCCCATTTTTAATTGGGAAGAATGAACGAGGGAAGAAAATAGTGATAGAGAGGCAAATTTTGAATCTTTAATGTCATGACTTGGGTGTGAGTTTGGTTAATGTGTTGTTTAAATTCTTGAAAATGAAATGAAATGTACAAAAAGATAGTGATTCATATGCCTTGAATTAATTGTTAGTACCAACCAAAGTCATTAGATTGTGCTTAAATTGACCATTGTTGACTTGAAATGATATTGGGTATCCCATTGAGCTTAAGTGATTGTATCCTTGTGGATTTTCTTAGTTTTTCAATTGCTTGAGGACAAGCAATAGTTTATGTTTGGGGGTTTGATAAGTTGGTATTTTACCAACTTAACTCCTCTCAATAATTAAACTATTGTGTAATTTTATTGAGAAAATAAGGCGTTCATTGATGATTATTGGCATATTTCAGGTGTCAAGTGATTTGAAGATGATTGTGAAGAAATAGTATGAAAACAAGTCAAGAAAGGAGAAAAATTGGAAAATATTTCTGCCCAGTTGTTTACTCTGTGCGATCGCAAGTGACATAATGCGATCGCATAAGTCTTGATGGATGACACAGTGCGACCGCAGCTTGATCAATGCAAACGCACAGGAGAAAAGTAGATTGGTCAACAGTGGGGTCAAAAGCACTGTGCGAACGCACAATTTAGCATGCAATCGCAGAGCTCTGGGGAGTGACTCAGTGCGATCGCGAATGCATGTGTGCGAACGCACAGTAGTAATTCTGGGCAAGTGCTGGGCAGTTTTGTAATTTCACGTTTTAATCCCCAAACCTCTTATATACTCGACCCAGCTGATTATTTTCTGCATCTTTGGACATATTTTCAGCTTGGTAAAAATAATTTTGAGAGAGAAGAACAAGTTTTGAAGCTAGGGCTTTGCACACACACTTGGGTCTTGAAGATTTCATCATTTTGGTTAAGGATTTCTTACCCATTTATGTTTATTTCTTCATTTCCTTGTTTTGTATTGAATATCTAAGTCTGTAGTATTTTTCCAACACTTGAATCTTGTTTACGGGAATATTCATAGTTAAAGTGTGGATTAAATACCTTATTGTGCTTATGTATTGAATGATTTTATTATATTTATGAAGTGGGTGTTTGTTATTTTAATTATTCTTGTTCTTTAATGTTTCCAAAGGGATTAGCTAATCTTAGGACTCGCCCATTAACTCTAAATTAGTTTTGGAAAAGATTATTTGGGGTTGGGAAATATTAATTAACAAGAACTTGAGGATTTAACCCTCATTTTATAGATTCTACCTAGGGATAGGATTGAACTACTTGTAGCCAAACCCGGAAGTGCTTAATCTCCTAATTGGGTTAGGAATAATTCAATAGGAAGTCTTGCTAGTTTTGGGAAAAGCTAAGGAAGAAATATTATCCGTGGATAATTAACATAACTCACTCATATTTGTAAAATCGTGAAATACATTGGATCATTACTTGAGTGTAATCCCCGATGCATTAATTCTTGTTGCCAATGATCATTTTACTTGCTTTTTAGGTTAGTTTATATTTTTACATTTAGCTATAAAAAATTATCAAAACCCAAAATCTTATTTGTTTGGCATTGCGTGATAAGTGATAACTCTCTAGCATTCCTCATCGCCCTCATATTGTTCTCTGTGGGATTCGACCCCAACCTTGTTGGGTTACTATATTTGACAACGATCGCTTACCCTATTTTAAGGTGTAAATTGAGCGTATCACCCTTCATAGGCGACACACGAAGGAACACCTGGTCTCCTACCATAAAAGCCAAATCTCGAACCCTACGATCTGCATAGCCCTTTTGCCTAGACTGCGTTGTACGAAGCCTATCCTGAATGATCTTCACCTTATTCAAGGCATCCTGGACTAACTCAGAACCCAATAATCTAGCCTCTCTGGGCTCAAACCATCCGACTGGATACCGACATCGCCTACCATACAATGCCTCATACGGAGCCATCAGAATGCTCGACTGGTAACTGTTGTTGTAGGCAAACTCTGCTAAAGGCAAGAACTGGTCCCATGAACCACCAAAATCAATAACACATGCCCACAACATATCCTCCAAAATCTGAATAGTGCGCTCGGACTGTCTGTCCGTCTGAAGATGAAATGTTGTACTCAACTCAATTTGTGTACCCAACTCTCGCTGAAATACTTTCCAGAAATGGGAGGTAAACTGAGTACCTCGGTCTGATATGCTAGATAAGGGCACACTATGAAATTTGACAATCTCTCTCATATAGATCTGAGCTAACTTCTCTGCTGAAGATGAAACCGCCACTGGAATGAAATGTGCTGACTTTGTCAGCCTATCGACCACAACCCATACTGCATCGACCATCCTCTGAGTCCGTGGAAGCCCAACTACAAAATCCATCTTGATACGCTCCCACTTCCACTCGGGTAGCTGAATCTGCTGCATCAAACCACCGGGTCTCTAGTGCTCATACTTAACCTGCTGACAATTCAAGCACCTAGCTACATAAGCCACAATATCCTTCTTCATTCTACGCCACCAATAATGTTGCCGCAAGTCCTGGTACATCTTTGCAGCGCCCGGATGAATGGAACACCGGGAACTATGGGCCTCCTGCAATATTAACTCACGAATGCTATCAACATCAGGAACACATATTCAACTCCTCATATTCAACTCCTTTTGCTTAAACAAGTATTGCAAACTCTTATGATCAGTGAACACCTCACACGGCACCCCCTACAAATAGTGCCTCCAAATCTTCAAGGCATGAACAATAGCTGCAAGTTCCAAATCATGGACTGGATAGTTCTTCTCGTGGATCTTCAACTGACGTGAAGCATAGGCTATAACCTTCCCATCCTGCATTAACACTGCACCAAGCCCAACCCGCGAAGCATCGCAATACACGGTGTAAGAACCTGAGGAAAATACCAACACTAGTGCTATGGTCAATGCTGTCTTGAGCTTCTGAAAGATTGCTTCACACTCCTCAGACCATCTGAACGAACACTCTTCTACGTCAACTAGGTCATAGGGTCTGCTATATATGAAAACCCCTCCACAAACCGGCGATAATAACCTGCGAGGCCTAAGAAGCTCCGAATCTCTGTGGCTGAAGTGGGCCTAGGCTAGTCTCTAACTGCCGAAACATTCTTCGGATACACCAGGATGCCGTATGCCGCTACAACGTGGCCCAAGAATGCCACAGAACTTAACCAGAACTCACACTTGGAAAACTTGGCATACAACTTCCTATCCATCAGAGTCTGGAGGACGACTCTAAGGTGCTGCTCATGCTCCTCTCGGCTGCGAGACTATATAAAAATATCATCAATGAAAATGATAACGAACGAGTCTAAATAAGGCCTGAATACCCGATTAATCAACTCCATAAAAGCATCGGGGGCATTAGTCAACCCAAACGACATGGCCAAAAACTCATAATACCCATAACGAGTGCGAAAAGCCGTCTTGGGCACATCAGATGCCCTGATCCTCAACTGATGATAACCCGATCCCAAGTCTATCTTAGAGAATACCGTAGCACCCTGAAGCTGATCAAATAAGTCATCAATCCTCGGCAAAGGATACTTGTTCTTGATAGTAACCTTATTCAACTGCCGGTAGTCAATACACATCCTCATTGAGCCGTCTTTCTTCTTCACGAACAACACTGGAGCACCCCAAGGAGAAACACTAGGCCTAATGAAGCCTTTATCCAACAAATCCTGCAATTGTTCCTTTAATTCCTTCAACTCTGGCGGAGCCATACGATACGGGGGAATAGAAATGGGCTGAGTGCCCTCAGCTAACTCAATACAAAAGTCAATATCCCTGTCGGGTGGCATACCCGGCAGGTCAGCAGGGAATACCTCTGGAAACTCGCGAACCACGGGCACAGACTCTATAGAAGGAAACTCGACACTAGAATCACGCACATGGGCCAAATAGACCAAACAACCATTCTCAACCATGCGCCGAGCCTTTACATAAGAAACAACTCTACCAGAAGAATGACTAGGAGTCCCTCTCCACTCTAAACGAGGTACTCCTGGCAAGGCTAAGGTCCCTGTCTTGGCATGACAGTCCAAGATAGCATGATAGGGAGATAACCAGTCCATCCCCAATATAACATCAAAGTCAACCATATCAAGAAGCAAAAGATCAACCTGAGTCTCCAGACAACCAATTACTACTGCGCCAGCATGGTAGACTCGATCTACCACTATAGAATCACCCACCGGTGTAGACATATGTACAACAATATGCAAAGAATCACGAGGCATACTCAAATAAGGGAAAAAATATGAAGACACATAGGAGAATGTAGAACCCGGATCAAATAACACCGAAGACTCTCGGCTGCAAACTAAAACCCTACCTGTAATAACTGCATCAGAAGCCTTAGCATCAGGACGAGCAGGAAAAGCATAACACTGGGGTTGAGCCCCTCCAATCTGAACATCCCTGGGTCTACCTGCTGCAACCTGGCCTCTACCCCTCACGGCCTGTGCTCCACCTCTATGAACCTGACCACCACCTCTGGAACCTCGACCACAAACCTCTAGCTGGATGAGGGGGTAAGGGTGCACCTGCTGCGGGAACCAAGGCACGGGAACCCTGATACTGGGGCCCACTCGAAGCTTGAGGGCAATATCTTGCAATGTACCCCAGGCTACCACAACTATAACAAGATCTCTGCTGCTGTGGCTGATGACTAGGGAACTAGCCCTGATGACCCTGATAACTACCCTGGTAACTCTAAAGCGGTTGTGCACTGATAGGTGCTGGTGGTGCGCTAACATGAACTGGCGATGCACGAGGAGATACCTGAAGTGCTTACTGAAATGGTCGGGGTGGATGACCCCTGCTGAAAGAATCCCTGCCTCCAGATGAGGCTCCACTGAATCTACCAAAATGACGGGGCCTCTTGTCAGTCCCCTGACAACCTGCCTATGAAAAAATCATCTCAATCCTCTTGGCTACATCGGCCGCATCCTGGAATTAAATATTAGTACTCGACTCCCTGGCCATCTGGAGTCGTATAGGCTGGGCCAATCCCTCAATGAACCTCCGAACTCTCTCCCGATCAGTGGGGAGTATCATCAATGCATGCCTGGCTAGAGCGATGAACCTGGTCTCATACTGAGTAACAGACATAGATCCCTGCTGGAGGCGCTCAAATTGCCTCCTAAGATCCTCTCGCTGAGTAATGGGAAGGAACTTCCCCAAAAATACCTCTGTGAACTGAGCCCAAGTCAAAGATGCAGACCTATTTGGCCTGGCTAAACAGTAGTCTCTCCACCAAGTCTTGGTTGCGCCGGATAGTCGAAAAGTAGCGAAGTCAACTCCATTGGACTCCACTATACCCATGTTCCGAAGAACCTCATGACAGCTGTCCAAATAATCCTGTGGGTCCTCTGACGGTGCACCAGTAAAAGTAGCAGTGAATAACTTGGTGAATCTGTCCAATCTGCACAACGCATCTGCTGACATAGCTGCTCCCTCAGCTACAGGTGCTGCAATACTTGGCTGTGCTACTCCAGCTGGCTGGGGTGCCGGAGTCTGAAACTGAGTGGAAACCTGCTCTGGTGTATGAGTAATAGGAGTCTGGGTCCCTCCCCCAGCTTGAGATCCGGCTGGTGCCGTGGGAAGAAGATCGGTCTGAGTCACACAATCCATAAGTCCTACAAGGCGGACTAGAGCATCCTGAAGCACTGGGGTGGCTATGAACCCCTCTAGGACCTGCGCTGGTCCAACTGGGACTGCCGGAACTAGGACCTCCTCGTCAGATTCGACCTGAGGGTCCTCCACTGGGGTTGCTGCTCTAGGCTGAGCCCTGCCTCGACCTCGGCCTATAGCACGGCCTCGTCCTCGGCCTCGACACCTCGTAGAGAGCTGTTGCAGGAGTGTCGGGCTGTTGAGCGGAACCAAGGGAAGCACGTGTCCTCGCCATCTGCGAGAGAATATAATAGAAACTCGATCAGTATACCGAATATACTGCGCAAAGACAGAGTATGAAGAGAAGAGGAGTATCCTAACTTAGCAGCCTCTGGGGATAAATACAGACGTCTCCGTACCGATCCCTTAGACTCTACCAAGGTTGTCCGTGAGTTGTGATACCTAAGCAACCTAGAGCTCTTATACCAACTTGTCACGACCCGAAATCCCACCTTTCCGACCGTGACTACGTCTAACGTTGAACCCGCTAGACAAGCCAACGTACACAACACTTTGACCTAGATAACACAACGTAACAGTAATAAAGCCATTAACCTTCCAACCTTTACTGCAATATCTCAAATTCATTAACTTTAAACCTTAACTGAACATTCCAAATCACTTCAAACGTTTTTACAGCAGAAAAGTAATAATATTTCAAAATCGCAAAATGAAAGGATAAAGACAATAACAACGCAAAATCCCAAAACCGGGGTGTCACAACCTCATGGACTATCTAAACTGAGTGCTAAATACAGGGTCTGAAAAGAAATCTATAATTGTCTTGAAACTAGGAGAAAAGTAAGACAATGAGGAATCAAAATACAGGAGAGACACCAAGGCCCACGAACGCCAGAGGGTATACCTTGAAGCTCTGGGTGGACTGAAGGTGACTCCCTCAATGCCGTCCACTGGGTCCAGATGTGGGATCTGCACAACATTAAGAAATGCAGTGTAGCATCAGTACAACCGACCCCATGTACTGAGTAAATGCGGAGCCTAACCTCGGCCGAAGTAGTGACGAGGCTAGACTTGACAATAACGATAACCTGTCTTATTCTACAGCAGGTAACAGGGATAATACAAGGCAAGAGGTAAGCAAACAGGTAAGGAATATGGGAGTAGTAAAAGGGAACAAGTGAAAGGAAGCAGTAACCTTGACAGATAGAAGTAAACAAGGGAGGAAACCTAACACAATAACCAACGAAGCAAGTATAAACATCATAAAAGTAAACAAAGGCACGACATCACCCTTCGTGCTTTTACTCTCTTCCTCACAATGCAATGTACAATGTATCATGGCACGGCATTTAACTTCGTGCTTATAATCAATATGAATCATGGCACGACATCACCCTTCGTGCTTTTACTCTCTTCCTCACAATGCAATGTACAATGTATCATGGCCCGGCATTTAACTTCGTGCTTATAATCAATATGAATCATGGCACGACATCACCCTTCGTGCTTTACACTCTTTCTTACTATGCAATGTAATCAAATATCATGGCACGGCATCACCCTTCGTGCTTTACACTCTTCCTCACCAAACAATAACATATGTAATGGCAAGGAGTACAACATAGTGGGAATAAGCAGTTCAAAACACCCGGCAAGGGGAAAACATCAATTTAATAACTCAATAAATGCCCGGCAAGGGTCTCAGCTATAACCAATCACTTCGATCGTATCCTCTACATTTGGATTATCAATCATATCAACACTTTCTCAAAGTCAACGGTCAATACTTCCAACAAGAATATATTACCAAGTAAAGACAATGTCATAATATGTTAAACATGGAAGAAATACTACAATTTCTATCAAAATAGACTCACGGGCATGCTTGACACACATTGCATAGGTACTCGTCACCTCACCTATGTAATTAACATGATAATCACTTAGCACATAGAAAATAATACCTATTTCCTCACCGAAATTAGGCAAGACACTTACCTCGGTCCAAGTATAGCAATCAACCCTCTAAGACCATCTTTCCTTTATAATCCGACTCCGAAACAATGATGTTTAGGCATAATTAATTCAATAATATCAATAAAAACTCAATATCACAATCCCATAGACTAGATATTCAATTTCTAGCATTCTTCCAAAATTACCAAAATTTGACCCCGGGCGCACGTGGTCTAAACTCGAGGTTTGGACCAAAACCCGCTCACCCATTACCCTACGAGTTCAAATATGTAATTAGTTTTAAGATCCGGCCGC
This sequence comes from Nicotiana undulata, assembly GCA_005239495.1. Classification (NCBI taxonomy): domain Eukaryota; kingdom Viridiplantae; phylum Streptophyta; class Magnoliopsida; order Solanales; family Solanaceae; genus Nicotiana; species Nicotiana undulata. Next base: position 31,771 of record ML266674.1, read on the forward strand.
AAATTGAGGTTGAATCATCCAATTTTTCCAAAAACCTAACACTACCCAAAAACCCAATTTCTCACTTTGATTATGTTTTTAGGCCTGGAATCTAGTGATTAATGATGGAAAATGGAAGAAGACGATGTAGAAAATACTTACCCACGGGGCTATGGAGGAAGAATTGGCTTGAAGGTCCTCAATGGAGGTTGGAGAAGAAGGAGGAGGCTGAAAATAATGAAATCCCGTGTAGAGTGTTCTGTTTTTGGACTTTCTAAATGACTGGGCGAAAATGTACATCGCGATCGCGGGAATAGGACTGCAATCGGGGAGAGTCTGGTTCACACGCACTGCGATTGCGAGTGAAAAATGCGATCGCGAAGAAGGACCTGAAATTCCCCTACACTGCGATCGCGAAGACATGAATGCGATCGGGTAGCCCAAAGACCCCGCCCTCTGCGATCGCGAACAAGACATTCCGATCGCGAAGGGTACCTAGCCAGCCATCCCCCCCACCCAGACTACCCTCACTCTATGCGATCGCAGGAGTGAGAGATGCAATCGCGGAAGGCATCTGGGCATAAGTCTGCGATCGCAGAGGCAATCAAGCGATCGCAGAGAACAACAGTTGGGTCCCTCAGGATAAGCCTATGCGATCGCAGATTCAAGGGTGCGATCGCAGAGAAGAAAACACCAGACACCAGATCTGACTTTAAAACACCAGATTTTTGACTCTTTAACACCCCGTTAGCTAACCGAAACTCACCCGAGCCCTCGTGTCTCAAAACCAAAAACACACACAACTCCCAAAACATCCTACGGACTTATTCAAGCTTTTAAATCACCAAAATATCATCAACAACAAGGAATCAAACTTTAAAACTCATAGAATTTTCTCAAAACTTCATAAAGCTTAACTTTTCCAATTTCGATCTGAATCACGTCATTTCAAGTCCGTTTTAAACAAAATTTTACAGATAAGTCACATAACATATAATAAACCTGTTTCGGTCTCTAAAACCATAATACGGGCCCGGTAACACGGTTTTCACATCAAAGTTCATTCTCAAAAACCTTTATTATTTTCAGAAAACAATTTTCTTTAAAAATTCATTTCTCGGGCTTGGGACCTCGGAATTTGATTCCGGGCATACGCCCAAGTCCCATATTTTCATACAGACCCTCCGGGCTCGTCAAATCACGGGTCCGGATCCGTTTACCAAAAATGTTGACCAAAGCAACTTTATTCAATTATTCCATTCAAAATTTTTATTTTTATCAAAGTTTCACATAGAAGCTTCCCGGCTACATGCCCGGGATGCGCACGCATATTGAGGTGAGATTAACGGAGGCTTTTGGGGCCTCGGAACACAGATTTAGCTAGAGTTACTTAGGATGACCTTTTGGGTCGTCACAGACCTTCACCATCAAAGTCTACTTGTGGGTTCTGTACTGGGGATGCTGCTCTGGGTTGAGCCCTGCCCCTGCCTCGGCCTCTAGCACGGCCTCAGCCTCATCCTCGGCCCCTCGTAGGAGCTGCAACAGGAGGATCGGGCTGCTGATCGGTAGATGAGGAAGCACACGTTCTCTCCATCTGTGAGAGAATAGAATAGAAACTCAATTAGCATTTAGAAATCAAATCGCACGACAGAGAAGAAAATGTGAAGTTATTCCTAACTTTGCAGCCTTTGGGGGATAAGTACAGACGTCTCCGTACCGATCCCCTCAGACTCTACCAAGTTTGTCCGTGAATTGTGAGACCTAAGCAACCTAGTGCTCTAATACCAACTTGTCACGACCCGAAATCCCACCTTCAGGCCGTGATGGCGGCTAACGTTGAACCCGCTAGACAAGCCAACGTTTAATTAAGATTAATTGTTTATAATTGAAATAACAACAATAACTAGAGCAAATATGAATAAGGAATGCGAAAGTTAAGAATTCATCAACTTAATATAATAAATGTTACGAAATTCCGTATATAAACCCCTAGAACTGGTGTCACAAATCTCACGGACAGTCTAAGATTGCTACAACAAGAGTCTAAAATGAATAAGTACAACTGTCTGGAAATACAAATAAGACAGAACGGAAAAGATAGATGGTGACTCCAAGGCCAACGAACGTTTGCGGGACTACCTCGGTGTCCTTGTGTGGACTAAAGGATACTCTCTCTATCAGTGTCCACTGGGTTCGGTTCCGTAATCTGCACAACATAAAGAAGTGCAGGTGTAGTATCAGTACAAACGACCCCATCTACTGAGTAAGTGACGAGCCTAACCTCGGCGAAGTAGTGATGAGGCTAGACATGACAACAACAAATCACCAGTACAGTTCTACAATATATAACAGGGAAATAACAGGAAATAAACATTTAAGTACGGGAAGACAGGGGACAAATAATGGGGGAAACAAGAGAGAACAATAATCAATAACTGAGCAAGACAAAAATATAGAAGAGTAAAAGTCAACAGGAAGTAACAACATAAACAAATATGTACACGGCATCACCCTTCGTGCTTTACCCTAATCCTTACCAAAACAAGTACACGGCATCACCCTTCGTGCTTTTACTCTCGTCCTCACAATGCAATAAATAAATAAAAGGGAACGGCATGTTCCTTCATTCTTTTAAATGTAAATTCATGGCACGGCATCACCTTTCGTGCTTTACACTCTTCCTCACCAAATCAACATCATACAACAACTTGGAAAGGAAATCAACAGTAGGAAGTACAATTCATAACCACCCAACATGGGGATAACAACAAAAAATAATACCGCCCAGCAACAGACTCAGTTATAACCAATCTCATACGAGTATATAACTTAATAAAATCACTCATCAACTGAAACAACTTATCGCAAATTCTTAATAAAGTATTCTCAGTAATTGAACAACTTCCAAAATGAATCTACTTCATAACACAATGAATATCGAAGCAATGTCATGTAATACACCAAAACCGACTCACGGGCATACTTGAAAAACAATGTATAGGTACACGTCACCTCACCTATACATTGAACATGATTGAAACAAGTAGCACATACGACTCAACACCTATTCGCTCAAGCTAAAGTAAGACAGAAAGGAAAAGATAGATGGTGACGCCAAGGCCCACGAACGTTTGCGGGACTACCTCGGTGTCGCCTGTGTGGACTAAAGGATATTCCCTCTATTAGTGTCCACTGGGTTCGGCTCCGTAATCTGCACAACATAAAGAAGTGCAGGTGTAGTATCAGTACAACCGACCCCATGTACTGAGTAAGAGCCGAGCCTAACCTCGGCGAAGTAGTGACGAGGTTAGACATGACAACAACAAATCACCTGTACAGTTCTACAATATATAACAGGGAAATAATAGGAAATAAACATTTAAGTATGGCAAGACAGGGGACAAATAATGGGGGAAACAAGAGAGTACAATAATCAATAACTGAGCAAGACAACAATTGTAACGACCCAGCCGGTCGTTTCGTGTGTTGGGACTCCGTTCCCGTGAATGACTCTTCCCATAGCGACTGCTCGTGCCTTATGACTTGTGTGGGCCGGTAGTTCGAGATTCGGAAGTGTTTTGGCCAGTTCAGGAACACTTGGTTCCTGAAGGCTAGCCTATTTGGCTGATTTTGGTTCCGAGTAGCATTTTGAGCAAACAACCTCAGAATTGAGTTCTGATAGCTCCAGTAGCTCCAGATGATGATTTCGGACTTGGGAGTGTGTTCGCCTCGGCTTTCTGATGACCCGGGAGTATTTCG
>ML266675.1:0-66451 GCA_005239495.1 Nicotiana undulata
CTGTGCACAGATCCAGGTACCGATTTGGAGCAGTAGTTACCTCGTTCGTTAGCAGCAGTCACGGGATTTCGAGGTAGTTGTCCAGCGTCCACAACTTCTCTATTTCCCCTCCTTGTTTAGCTTTAGCACTTGATTCAGAGATATACATTATAGTTTTAGCAGAGTTAGATTTATTTATTCGTAGAGTCTCATGACTATTGACTCCAGTTCTTGGGAGGTGGTTTAGAATATTATGGGTACGCTAAGACTTATTTATATTATTTATGCTATGGTTGCTTGCTGATTATCTAATTGTGAACTGTTATGATTGAACAAAAGCGTAGTNTTTGGGGTCGTGACAAGGTCGGAATCACTTATCTTGACATATATGATGAAAATCTCCTTTTCAAAATCTCCAAAAATCGCCCAACCAAGAGAAAAATGAGAGGGGATGAGCCAAACCCCGTATTAAAACCAATCTACCCATGCCCGCTCTTCTTCGCGATCACGGGAATTCCATTCTGATCGCGAATGCCAAAATCATCGCCTCCACATCTCCTCTATGCATTCGCGACCCAACGACCGCGTTCGCGAACCTGGTGAACCTCCTACACTTCGCGTTTGAGGGCACCAAGCCGCGTTCGCAAAGGCTTAACGCCTGGTGGTCCCAACTCCCTACCTCTTCACGTTCGCGTGCGACTACTTGTGTTGGCGTAGTCTATTCCAACACTACTTTCGTGTTCGTGGCCCAGGCACTGCGTTCGCGATGAACTACACAGCATCCCAAAAATCCCTTCTTCGTGAACAAGGGACTCATTTCGAGTTCGCGAAGGACAACACCAGAACCAGCAACAGCAGTTCCAAGACAGCTCAAATTGATCTGAATCCACCCCGAACCACACTTGAGGCCTCCAGGACCCCATCTATTCACACAAACCAGTCCCATTATATAATACGGACCTACTCGAGGCCTCAAATCATATCAAACAACATCAAAATCATGAATCGCGCCACAATTCGAACTTAATGAACTTTAGAACTTCGAACATCCACTTTCGATGTCAAAACCTATCAAATCACGTCTGATTGACCTCAAATTTTTCAGACAAGTCACATTCAACAATACAGACCTACTCCAACTTCCGGAATCGGAGTCCGACCCTGATATCAAAATGTCCACTCCCCGTCAAACTTTCCAAAAACCTTCAATTTTCAACTTTTGCCAAACGGCCTACGGACCTCCAAATCCATGTCCGGACACGCTCCTAAGACCAGAATCACCATACGGAGCTATTTCCATGCTCGGAATCCCAAACGCACACATGTAGCTTAAAAATACACTTACACCCAAATTTATGAAATCCTTCCAAAATACCAACTTTCCATAATATGCGCCGAAACGCTTGCGGGTCATTCGTAACCCGATCCGAACATACGCCCAAGCCCAAAATCATCATACGAACCTGTTGGAACCTTCAAATCCCAGTTCCGAGATTGTTTACTCAAAAATCAAACCTTAATCAATTCCTCCAACTTAAAGTTTCCGAAATTTGATTTTTCTTTCCAAATTAACTCCGAACTTCCCGAAATTCAATTCCGACCACACGTACAAGTCATAATACATGAAGTGATGTTATTCATGATCTCAAACTTCCGAACGATGCGCTAGAGCTCAAAACGATTGATCGGGTCGTTACAATTAAAGTTTCCTATTTTGGTTTTAGTGGAGTTACATTCTACGAAAAACAGCTGCAAGTAATGTGATTTTGGGTATTTGCGTCAATTCAATACAAGAGTCCAACTCCTGTTTAACAGTGTACAATATCAACTCAAGCATGAAAAACTAAATTTAACAAAGGTTGGCAACCAGAACGATCCTGAGCTTGTCAAACTGTGCCTTATTAATAGTAGGAAAAAAAAAGAAAAGGAATATGTGAGTTTTTAATTCATACTAATGACTATTATGGTAAATTGGCAATTAATCCCATCTGGATCAATTAATGCATGCATAAAGTTTAAAGCAAGCCACTAATCATTACCTTGAGAGGCAGATCTAAAAATTAAATCAGTACGTAATTGCCTGTTGTCATAAGCGCGCTATTCATCTTACTCTCAAGTCTTAACTAAGTAACTAAACAATATTACGCTTGACAGAATTTGAATAATTTTCCCTGCTTTGCTACAGAGAAGCAAGAAAATGTGAATATTCATTATTCAGAGGGGGAATTAGAACTTAAATTCTATAGATTCAATCTTCAAAGTTTTTGGCATTAAACTAATTACATATTTTAAAGTTATAGATTCATATAAACTGTTTATTATAATTTAGTAAAATTTTATACATAAAATTATTTCGCGTCAAAAGTGTTGGATTTAAATAAACTCGATAACATTACACTGAATCTGCCACTGTATCATTCAATGATTCTTAGGTAAAAATACTTAGATAACTCTTGACCATTATTACATGTAGGAGTGTGGTTTTGGGGGAGTGATTGGCCTCAACTTGCCCCTTTTTTTTACCTTCATGATAACTTGATAAGATATACTCGTTCAATTTCAATTTATGCAGTGCTCCATAAAACATATAATATAACGAGGGGGAAAAATAATTTTTTAAAACGTGTGCTTTAAAGATGCAATAACATAGTAACATTTATGTGGCTATAGCATTATATTGTTATTAAGAATAAAATAAAAAACTTAAAGTTTCAATTCTTTTAAATAATAAAAAATAGGTCCTTTTTGCAATAAATAGATAAGGAAATTAAAGAGAGAATATAAAATGAAACAATGGTAGTATCAATATTAATGTATTATTCCTTATATCTTAGATCGTCCAATTACAAAATTAAGTTTATATACACTACTCAACACGTAAGAGAACCTAGTATTATTGCAACGTGAAAGACCATGATTAATTCTTTACTGTAGTAAGTTCTAGCGGTGACAAAGTGGATAAAAAAAAAGTTATCCATTCATATTATCCACCAAAGTATGGGTTGGATAATGAACTTTTTAATAACGGGTCAAATATGGATAAGAACCATATTATCCACTTAGAAAATTGATAACTAATGGATAACAAATGGGTTTAAATTTTACATTTGTAAAGACTCAAATTGGGGGTTCCTCAAGTTTGGGGGACTAGGAATTCTCCCCAAGGTGATCATATTCAAGAACCCATAGATAATATGGATAACCATATTAACACATTTTCTATTTATATTGAATATGGGTCGGATGGGATAACATGTGTTTTTGCATTATATATTTTTGACCATATTCGACCCGGGTCTATTATCCGAGGTAACAGGGAGATTGATGAAGATGTCACACATCGCATCGGAGCGGGGTGGATGAAGTGGAGGCTCCCTTCCGGTGTTTTATGTGATAGGAATGTGCCTTTAAGACTTGAGGGTAAGTTTTATCGAGTGGTGGTTCGACCAGCTATGCTGTATGGGGCTGAGTGTTGGCCAATCAAGAACTCCCAGTGCAGAAGATGAGAGTAGCAGAGATGAGGATGTTGAGATAGATGTGTGGGTGTACCAGGCGAGACAGGATTAAGAATGAAGCTATCCGGGACAGAGTGGGAGTAGCCGCCGTGGAGGATAAGATGCGGGAGTCGCGGCTGAGATGGTTCGGACATGTTAGGAGAAGAAGCATTGATGCCCCTGTCAGGAGGTGTGAGAGGTTGGCCATGGAAAGTTTGAGAAGGGGTCGAGGTAGGCCTAAGAAGTACTAGGGAGAAGTGATTAGACAGGACATGGCGCTGCTTCAGCTCACTGAGGACATGACACTTGATATGAGGGTGTAGAGGTCGAGGATTAAGGTAGAAGGTTAGTAGGTAGTTTATAGTGTTCACCGATAAGCTTAGTAGCATGCACTTCCCTTCATATTCTTAGATTTTTATTACGGTATATGGTTTTGTTCACCTAGGGTATTGTTGTATTGGTAAAAAAGAGCTTCACACGTGTAACAATTGTGATGACTCAGTAATCTATGTGGAGCAATGAAAACGTGAAAACTGGACAGAACTTTATGAAGAGGTACGAGACAAAGAGACACGGAATAGCATACCTACGGGGTAATCATCTACGGGAATCTCAACCTAATTGAGAAGATGAAAAGACACGGTCATAATGAATCCAGGCAAAATAAAGGGCAGATTCGGAGATCTTCAATTAATGAGTCAGACGTTACATAACCTTCACGCAACAGTTACAGTTAATCATTGTAACGTTACATTAATACCATTATTAGTGTTTAATGCTCAATCACTGAAAAGGAAAGGGTAGACGTTATATTAAGAAATTTTCTATATAAGGGAGTAAAATATAGCTTTTAAGGACACATTCGGATTACGACTACAATACACTTATTTTTTGTGCATCTTATTGCTTTCCATTTATGAGTTTAGTTACAATTATTAGTTTATTCTTTGGTTATCAGAAACCCGTGTTCTTCTTAAAATAGCTTTGGTCAAGGAATCTAATTCTTTGGTTAAACAACTTGGTTCCGTTACCGGGAATCTGATAATCTTTGCTTACTTTCAAACAATATCCTCTGAATTATGTCGAACACCAATGACAATAACCAACAAAGGGGTGGAACTCCATCACCTTCAAGAATCCCACCAGGTTCAAGGGAACATTCTCCAGATAGGTCTAACAACAATCACAATGGTAACGATCAAACATGAGAGTAAGATCAGGTGCAACAAATGATTGCAGAATATGTAAACCAAGCCTTACAAGAATTTGCGAGGGGGTTACCGGGTGCATCACCTACTCCACCTCCTAAAACCCCCATAATTGTGGAAAACCTTCAGTCCGGGTTAGCAAACTCAGGAAGTGGGGGTACTCCTCACGAATCCCTCGAAGCAAGACCAGGTATGTCCAATAACCCAGAGTTATAATCTTTATTACTAACCTTGAAGAAATAGGTGAAGGAACAAAACGATCAAATCAAACAAATTCCTGGAGTACCACCTGTTATCAAAGGCATTGACGTTGATAGGTATTCTCGACAACCTTGGAAGCCAAGTGCAGCACCCCTGCCTATTCCCAAGAAATTCAAAATGCATGATGTTCCCAAGTATGATGGGACAACTGACCCACGGGACCAAGTGACTGCTTTTACCACCACAGTGAAGGGCAACGACTTGACCAAACAAGAAATTGAGCCAGTCTTAGTCAAGAAGTTTGGAGAAACACTTACCAAAGGAGCGTTAACCTGGTATTCTCTTCTCCCTGAAAACTCTATTGATTCTTTTGCTGAGCTTGTAGATTCTTTTATAAAAGCGCATTTTGGTGTGCAAAAAGTCCAAAAAAAATGGAGGACGTATTTAAAATAAAACAAGGAGACACTGAGTTGCTTCGTGAATTTTTAGACAGGTTTCAACGAGAAAGAATGATGTTGCCAAGGGTACTAGACAATTGGGCAGCCATGGCATTTACAAGCAATTTAAATGATAAAAGTTCATAAGCCACGAGAAGACTCAAGGAAAGCCTGAGAGAATTCCCAGCAACGACATGTAACGATGTCTATAACAGGTACAGTACCAAGTTACGTATAGAAGAAGACACCATTGCCCAATCAAGGGTTGAAGATCGAACAAGTTCCAGACGCTCCGAACCAAAGAGGAGAATAGGTAAGAACAAGTACGACCCTTACATGGGACCTTTGGGACGAGAAACTCGTCCCTGGTTCGAAAATGCTCGGTCAGAACATAGACCGTCCGGTAGAGATACAGGCTCATCATCGTCAAGATCCCGAAAGGATCGGGATGAACGAAACAGAGGTAACACAAGAATTTGATACCACAACTTCAATGTAAGTACTTCTAAACTAATTACAGTACTGATAAATATGGGCGATAAGGTTTGATGGCCCAAAGAAATGAGGTCGAACCCAAATAAAAAGAATCCAGACTTCTGGTGTGAATTCCATAATGACCATGGGCACAGAACGTCAGATTGCAGATTTTTGCAAGGTGAGGTAGAACAATTATTAAAATAGGGCTACCTAACAGAATTGTTTAGTGAAAAAGGAAAGCAGGCGTATATGAAGAACAGGCAGGAGCCCCCAAAACCTCCATCTCCAAAACGAACAATCAACGTGATATACGGAGGTGAGGAGGTAAATGGAGTAGTCTGCAAAAAAACCACAAAGTTCACAATTACAGATATCAACGTATTAATTCTTCCACACAACGACGCACTGGTAATATCCTTACTTATACATGACACTAACGTAAAAAGAGTGTTAATTGATCTATGTAGCTCAGGTAACATTATCCTATCAATATGGAAGAAATGTTAATGGAGGATCAACTAATCCCAAAAGCGCGAGCCTTATCTGGTTTTGACAACTCTACCGTCATAACAAAAGGGGAAATTGAACTTAGCACTTATGCGGAGGGAGTAATAAAAAAATACTCGGTTCCAAGTCATTGATACTGACATGGCCTACAACATAATCATGGGGAGGCCATGGATACACGACATGAAGGCAGTACCATCTACCTTGCATCAGGTAATTAAATTCCCTTCTGAATGGGGAATTCAAAAGATTCGAGGCGATCAAAAAACCTCGAGGAATATAAATTCCATTGGACACTATACCAATAAAGAAGAAACCGAAGAATCAAAAGGTAAGGAAAAAACTGTTGCTCAAACAAGTACGCAAGAAACTGTCGCTCGAACAGGTATGGAAGAAATTATTGCCCAAATAGGTATGGAAGGAATTATTATTCAAACAGGAACAATTAGTCACGAGAAGGTGAACCAAGTCACCACGAAAGATGTATCAAACCATACAGACGTGGACTCCAGACCTGATGTCATTTAGGATCCAGAAGAAGACGAGCACATTAAAACATCCATGGAAGAGCTCGAAGTTATTCCATTGTTCGAACAGAAGCCTGAGCAAAAAGTTCACATAGGCACGAGGCTAAGCCCCAACTGAAGAGGTAAGTTAATTGATTTTTTAAAAAACTAACGCAGATTGCTTTGCGTGGTCCCATTCAGACATGACAGGTATCCCACCAGAAGTGAAGACTCATAAACTAAATGAAGATCCATCCTTCGTGCATGTCAAGCAAAAAAAAAGAAAGCATGGACCATTCAAGAACCAAGTGATCGACGAAGAGGTACAAAAACTCTTGAAAATTGTTTCAATATGTGAGGTAAAGTACCCTAATTGGTTAGCCAATACTGTAGTGGTGCCCAAAGAGAATGGTAAATGGAGAGTATGTGTAGATTACAAAGATTTAAATAAAGCATGTCCTAAAGATTCATTTCCATTGCCACACATAGATCAAATGATTGATGTCACTGCAGGTCATGATTGTTAAGATTTCTAGATGCATACTCTGGTTATAATCAGATAAAAATGGATCCCTCAGACAAGGAAAAAACTTCCTTTATTACAAACAGGGGGACTTATTGCTACAAAGTCATGCCTTTTGGCCTAAAAAATGCTGGAGCCACGTATCAAAGGCTAGTGACTAAGATGTTCCAGGAACACTGTGATGCCCCAAGGGGTCATTTTATAAAATTAGACTTCGTTCCATGCTTAATAGACATAAAAAGACTAAAATTAAATACCTCAATTCGCGTGCGCAATCCGGGCATATGAGAAATAGTGATTTTTAGAATTTAAATTTGATAAAAATTGACTTTGGTCAACATTTTGAGTAAACGGACCCGAATCCGTGTTCCGATGATCCCGGGAGGTCCGTTGTAAAATATGGGACTCGGGCATATGCCCGAAAATAAATTCTGAGGTCCCAAGCCTTAAATCAATTTTTGAAAGAATTTATTTTGCTGAAATGTTTGAGAATTAAATAAAAGAAATAATGCTAAAAGTCATTGGTATCGTGTCTGTATTTTGTTTTCGTAGCCCGGTACAGCTTTGTTATGATATTTAAAGGTTAACTGTGAAATTTGGTGAAAATCGGAGTTCGTTTGACGTGATTCATACATCCGGTTGAGAAATTATGAACTTTAAGAGTTCTTGTTGAAAATGATGAGTTTTGAGGTTTAATTCATATATTTACATGTTATTTTCATGATTTTATCGCACGATAAAGTCCGTATGATGTTTTTAGACTTGCGTGCATGATTTGTTTGGAGCCCCGAGGGCTCGGGTGAGTTTCAGGTAGGCCACATGATGTTTTTGCACTTGAAAGAACTGCTGGTTTTATTTTTCTGGTGTCCAGGTATTTTGTCCTGTGCGATCGCATAGGAAAGCCTGCGATCGCACAGAGTAAAGTTGGAGGCCTGTTTGGAACACTGTGCAAACGCACAACTAAGGGTGCGATCGCGAAGCACATCCTGGACCTTACTGTGCGAACACAGGCCATACAGTGCAAACGCACTGAGCAAAATTATGGCCTGGGGGGAGGGAAATCCAATACCCTGTGCGATCGCACCCCTCCCCATGCGAATGCACTGCACAATTTTCCCTTACCCTGTGCGATCGCACCTCTTTATCCTCGATCGCACAGTTGCCCAGCCCAACTAATATAAATACATGTTAAAAACGAGCAGAACCCTTTCTTCTCCCAATTTTCGAAGTTCCAGCCCTAAAAATGAGTTTTCTTCAGCAATCTTCATCCCCAATTCATAGGTAATCAATCTCAAACCTTGTTCTTTCAAATCCTTACTATTTTGCATCACTTTTAAAGCAAAAACAAAGAATTTTCATGGTAAAAATCTAGGATTTGGGTAGAATTAGGGAGTTTTGTAAAAATTGAATTTTTATATCAAATTATGGTTGGATTTCAAAACTAATAGCATATTTAGTTTCGTGGGTGAATGGGTAAACGTAATTTGGTCCGAACCCCGAGTTTAGACCAAGCGAGCCCGGGGTTGGGTTTTCACTTTCTTTTGAGAAAACTTAGAAAAAATTATATTTTTCAATAAAGTTAGTTCCTTTAGCATTAGTTAATGATACTAAGTTAATTTTGATTAGATTCGAGCAAGTTAGAGGTGAATTCAAAAGGAAAAGCAATAATTGAGCAGTGAGTTGCCTGCGGAATTGAGGTAAGTGTTTGGTCTAACTTTGGCTTGAGGGAATAGGACTCCCCACTTGTTTGTTATGTGAAATGAATGGGCGTGGTATATAGGTGTGGTGACGAGTATCTATGCACCACCCAAATTAGTTGTTAAACATGACCTCCTTTCATGTTCCCCACTTATTTGATCATTGTCTTATTTGTTATATGTTCATCATTGTTTCTATGACTATTTGGACTTGTTGATTGTTGTTAGATATTGTTGTGACTATTTGGAAAGATTATTAGTTGTTTGAGCTGGTTTCCTTGTGATACAAACATGGTTGAGAGGTTTGGTATTGTTTTTATGAAATAACTGTGTATATTGTGATATTCCTGTTGGTTTCATGGTTCAGAGGTTGTTGATGAAGTTATGAGAAAAATACAGTTTATTATTTATAATTGTTGAGACAAAAATATTGTGAGAGGCTTGGCCTGAATTGTGAAATTATGAATAAATTCGATATGTCTGGTGGGAGCGGGTTGCACGCCGCAACAAGGAGTGATAAGGGTGGACAGGTGGGATTGGGTTGCACGCCGCAGCAGGAGTAATAAGGGTAATATTTTAGGGAGGAGCAATAAGGAAGGACAGATGGGAACGGGTTGCACGCTGCAACAAGGAGCGATAAGGGAGGACATTTATATTTTACTGAATTTTCAAGAAAAATAGAATCAAAGTTTTGAAAAGCTAAAATGTCTATTTTACTACTCTTTAAATATTTTAGTACTATCTTTATTTAAAGTTAAAGTTTGGAACTTTGAAAAGTTATTTGAGAATCGGTTATAGCTGAGTTATTTTATTTTATTTGGTTGCAACACTTATTTATCTATTTGTTTAGATTTCTTTCTTGCTTTATTATTTATAGTTATTATCGGTCTTATTGTTGAAGCCTGACTTAGCCTCGTCACTACTTCGCCGAGGTTAGGCTCAGCACTTACTCAGTACATGGGGTCGGTTGTACTGATACTACACTATGTGCTGTTTTGCACAGATCCAGGTACTAGTCAGCAATAGAGGATTCCAGGATTACCACCCGATCCGTTTGGAGACACGAGGTACATCTGTCGGTGTTCGCAGATTCCGAGAGTCTTCTCCTATTTTACATACACTGTTTTATGTTATTCAGAACAGTCATACGATTTCTTTCAGCCATTACTTGTAGTATTCTGTAGTACTTCGTGGATTGTGACACCAGACCCTAGGGTAGTCTTAGAGTTGTTATTATAATTAGTTCGTGGTTCGTTTCATTTAATAAGTTATTTTTATTATTTTATTTTATGGTTGTTGGGAACTAATTTAATTAAGTTCATTTAAATTAAATTATTTATGCTGAAGTGATTAATTAAGGAAAATTAGTTGACCGACTTCTAACCTTGGCTTGCCTAGCAAGTGTGGTATTAGGTGCCATCACAAACTAAGGTTGGGAATTTGGGTCGTGACAAACACCTAGAAAAAATGATGGAAGTATACATCGACGACATGCTGGTAAAATCAACACAAGCGGAAGATCATTTCCAGCATCTTTCAATTACCTTCAAAATTTTACGCAGGTATAATATGAAATTGAATCTATAAAAATGCGCCTTTGGCGTAGAATCAGGTAAGTTTTTGCGTTTCCTTGTGTCAAATAGAGGCATAGAAGTAAATCCTGCTCAAATTAAAGCTATAGAGGATATACCCAACATACTTACGAACAAAAAGTAAGTTCAAAGACTAACGGGCAGATTTGCAGCCTTAGGAAGATTTATTTCCAAGTCTTCAGAGAAGAGTTTTAAATTCTTTTCAGTTCTTAAAAGGCAGAATCAGTTCGAATGGACTAAGGAATGTCAACAGAACTGGTAAGAGCAGAAATTGTTGTAAGTGCAGAACTGGTAAGAGAAGACAAAGGTAAACAATCTCCAATTTATTATGTAAGAAAAACTTTATTAGATGCTGAAACAAGATACCCACATCTAGAAAAATTAGCCTTAGCTCTAATCATGGCAGCTAGAAAGTTAAGACCATATTTTCATTGTCATCCCGTCACTGTTGTGACCTCATATCCATTGAGAAATATTCTTCATAAACAGGAATTATCGGGAAGGTTAGCTAAATGGGCTATAGAATTAAGCGAGCATGACATAATATATCAGCCTAGGACTGCAATAAAGTCTCAAATTCTAGCTGATTTTGTCGCTGATTTTAATAATAGCATTGTCCCTAAAGTAGAAAAAGAGTTACAACTCTTTAACGGGGCTAATCCAGGTATTTGGACCTTATTTACTGACGGCTCTTCTAATGTAAAAGGAGTCGGCTTAGGCATAGTCTTAATATCACCTACGGGTGAAAAGACACGTCAAGCTATTAAATGTTATCCTATAACTAACAATGAAGCGGAGTATGAAGATGTCATTGCAGGACTTGAACTTGCACGAGAACTCTCAATCGAGCAAATCGTGATCAAAAGAGACTCTCAACTGGTAGTGAACCAGATGCAGGGGACTTATATTGCTAGGCTAGGGAGACTCGGATGCAACAATACCTAGAAAAGGCACGAGATCTCGTAAGGCAATTCAAATCATGGAAGGTTATGCAAATACCTAGGGAAGAAAATGCAGAAGTGGATGCATTAGCTAACCTCGCGGCAGTTACATAAGTGACAAATAAAGACAATGCATTTGTTGTTCACTTGTTTCATTCAGCAATTTACCAGGACAAAAATGAGGTAACACTTAACAATTTAACCTGGGATTGTTTTTTTGAAGGGGGATAATAGCACCAGTAGTGTTGCCTCTATGTCTTGGCTATATAATCACTCCTCTGCGCCTCACAATGCCTTATATGGCTGCCTCATGTTAAGGAATCATGGTGTAGCTGCCGGAAAAGTCTCACGAGGGCATATAATCTCATAGCCGTTTGGGTATTTTCCCAAAGGCATAGGCCATGAGTAAACAACTACTGGGCTAAACCTTACCATGACTAATCCTACCGAGGCATAATATAGCCTCACCTACTAACATGCATGTAAAAAGAAAGAACTAGCTAGAACTGGGTATTCTATGATCATCACAGAGTTTATAACATACTCTGTGATGATATTACATAAACCTATGCTAATGTGATGGTAGAATAAAAATATGTAGAAATAATAGTGATGTCCTCTCGTCTCTAATTTTGTGAAGTCTTCAACTTGTAGACGCTTGTCTTCATCCTCTACCCTCTTCAAAATGTCTTCAAATTTCATGATTTCTTCTTTGAACGAGTGGACTTTGTTGACGTAGATGGATAAGCCTGTTTTTTTTTGGCAACTCTCATTGGGAGTTGCCTTATGTTCACATCTTCACTCACCTTGGTGTCCCAACTTTTTCTCTTGTGTGTGTCTTCTTTCTTTTGCCGTTATGCATAGGTGATAAATCACCTTTTCTTGCTGCCTCAGCCCTATATTGATTCAGAATTTCATCTTCCTCGCCCTCTTCATACATATCTCTGCCTAGTTTCACCGGATTTGGCATGAGCTGCTCAATACCTTGTGTCACCAAGGCCTGTTTATCGTGAATCTTTGCCAAAGTTTGTTGTAACTCAATGCCTTTCAATTTATTCCTGTTTTTACGTGGACCACCGGTGCTCAAAGCAGTTTGATTTAACACAGTTGAAGGTTTGGAGTTCACCATCGCATCCAATAAATTTCTTTCCTCCAAGCTAATTTCTGGAACGTATGAAATCTGACGTCTTTGCCCATTTTTTTCCACTGTCGTGACTGATTTTGATACAATTACAATCTGCTGATGTTGTCCATGAGGTAAGGCAGTTTGTAATTGTTGACCATCACCTATCTTTGAATTATGCTGCTGCTCAAGCTTCCTTGTTACTGGAAGATTAGGAGATGGACTTCTCGACAAACACTACTGCTGTCCAATTCTATCTTGTTGCTGCCTAGCCTTAGGGATAAAATCTGGTGCTTTAGCATTTAGTTTGCTACCTGACCCTAACTTGGATGAGCTTCCAATATTTGGAAAAGATGGTGAACCTACTGATAATATCTCCTCGTCACCACTACATCTTTCACCTTCATCAGTAGACTCCTTCTCAAAATCAACCTCCCAATCTTCTTCATCATCATATTCAGGTTGGTCAGCCCATAGCTTAGATTTAATTGCCATCGCCCTCACATTTGCTTTAATTACCTCATTGTTGTTTCCTATAGATAGCACCAACTGTCCATGATCTCCACCATGTTCACCACAGGACTCCAAAGACTGTGAAGGAATTTCAAAGGCGGATGTGTTCAACGTCACTATTGGTTGTTTAACTATATTGGTATGCGTTGCCATTGCATTCTGGGAATCCTTGATGACCTTTTTGACATGAGGACTAGAGAAATGCAGAGTAGGTGTATTGGAGTTGTGTGCTTGATTGCTCGTTAGCTCCTCCACAAATGGAACCATGTCTGTTGATGCATTTACGGGAAAACCAGACTTCTGCTGGTTTTTTGCACTTCCTGGAGACATCTCCTGCCCATTTTTTAGACTTGTACTTAACTCCTTATGTTGCAAAAACCTCACAGCATCCTCCTGTTCCTTAGAAGTTGTTGCTATAATCTGACTTCTATCCACACCAGATTCGTTCACCAAGGCAGCAGAAGAGTTAGAAAAACTAACGTCTTTTTGTGCACTTACCAAGTTTGTATGAGCAGGATCCTTCTTTTTGTTTGGAGATGGATGTGGCCGATGCACCACAGACCAATCTCCAGCTTTTGCATTTTGCACACCCTTAACTTCAGATTTTTTTTCAGCAGCTACCTCCAATTGCCCAGTACTATTAACCTTAGGATCAATTACTGCTCGATCAACAACTGCTTCAATTGTATCAGTTGCGACAGCAACTTAAGGATTAGGGACCCTTGTTGAAATTGTAGCAGCAGGTTTTGTTAACTCCTGTTGAAAGTGCCCAGGTGCAACATCATGTAGTGCATCTTTTATCTCATTAGCCTTAGCACTAGTAGTAGTTGTATTACCTACTTTCCCTACAGAATTTTGATCACCAGGTACCAAGTTATTTTTTGCTCGATCAACATCAGCCTGCATTGCACCAGCAGTAGCTAGGTGCATTCTTGCAAAAATAGTAGAGGCGGGAACATCTTTGGAAGGTTTATGTAACCCCTTGTCCAGATTTAACACCTCCTCTAGAGGTGCGATGGGAGCTGAAGCATGTGGTGAATTTGAATTTTCAATAACACCAGAAACAGAAGTCATAACCCCTTCACGATCTTGTCTTGCATTAGCCATATCAATTTGAACTTCATTTTGTTGCATCTTCAATACTTGTTGTTGCCCTTTACTGTTGTCCTTTGCTATTGATTGTATAACCTTTTGGCCTGCTCTTTTAACATTCAAATACTCCCTAGCATCCCCTTGCAACTTCTCAAAATTTGTCGCCTCCACAACAGGCAGATTATGGCCAACGGCTACTTCCTCTGCCACCACCTCTGTTTCAGCGTGTTCTTGCATAATTCGACACACCTTTTCGTCATGTCCTTGATGCTTGCAATAGGTGCAATACTTAGGAAGATTGTCATACACTACCTCCTGATAATGCACAATTATTTTACCCAAAATTCTATCCACACTCTGTAGCTTAACCTTCTTAGGATGTTTGCCGAGCAAATCAAGAATTACCTTGACCCTAGCAGCACTAGGTCGTGTTCTTTCTTGCGTCGCCTTGTCCACAGCAATAGCCTTACCAACAGCTGAAGTAATAGACATTAACGACCTCTTAGCGAAGAAATTAGGCAGAAAACCTGGAAACGAAATCCACACGACTGCCATGGACGTTTCCTCCTTTGGATTGAATCCTAACGACCATGGGAATGTTCTAAAACAGAATTCATTACCGTTTGCCTTGACATAACCAGTGGATCTTGATAAAAACTGAACATAGTCACTGTAAAGATCAAATCTGATCAATAAGTGACGAAATTCCAGCAGCCCAATATTGCAGCGACCTTGAACATCGAATTGCGACGAAAATATTTTTCTAAATTCTTGTAACTCAGGTTTTCCGTATGAAAACTTCATGATTACTGCTTGATGCAGTCCTTCTTCTCTTGTGAATTCATTAATGTCATCCACAGTGAACTCGATCGTTGGTTCCCCATGCTCAACAATCACAGGAAATAATTCAATTTTGGACGTAACTGCGGCATATTTTCTAGGACGTAACTGGGTAGCGTATGACTGATTTGTCTTAGCGTTTGTGACTGTTTCTTTGACGTTTTGAATTAGCTCTCCCTCAACCAAAGGTTGGGGAGAGATAGAAGCAGCCATGGCTGCCTTAAGCCTTTATGAAATCGCCCAAGAGAGAGGAGAGCGTGAGTGGATCTAAGATATTTTTTACCCTAAAAAAAATAAAAATAAAAAATAAAAACCTGGGATTGAAGAAACGAAATTTTATTTTTTTTGCAGAATGGTATCGTACCTGAAGATAAAAAAGCAACTCAAGCTCTTCGCCGAAAAGCTACACGGTACTGCCTCATTCGCAATTCTTTATACCGTAAGATGTTCGGAGGTCCCTTAGCAAAATGCCTAGGACCCAATCAAACGGAATTTGTGATGAGAGAAGTCCATGAAGGACACTGTGAAAATCATGCAGGAGTGAGATCCTTAGTCAAAACCCTAATTAGAGCAGGGTACTAGTGGCCCAAAATAGAACAAGAGGCTGAGAGTTTCGTAGCTAACTGCGACAAATGCCAATGATTTGCTAACAAAATGCATCGACCAACAGAGCTACTGCACCTAGTGATATCGCCATGGCCGCTCATGAAATGGGGCATGGACATAGTGGGACCCCTTCCCGCAGCTAAAGGAAAGGTATGGTTCTTACTTGTGTTAACTGATTATTTCACGAAATGGGTAGAAGCAGAAGCTTTTAAACAAGTGCGAGAGAAAGAAGTGAAAAGCTTCATATGGCGAAACATAATATGCTGCTTTGGAATACCGAAGGTGATCGTATGTGACAATGGCCCGCAATTCATAGGCTCGCAAATCATAGAGTTCTTCAAAAGTTGGCAAATCAAACGAATCACTTCGTCACCATATCACCCTGTGGCTAATGGGCAAGACGAATCAACTAACAAAGTCATCGTCAACAACTTGAAGAAACGGTTGGAGAAAGCCAAGGGAAATTGGCCTGATGAGCTACCGGCAGTATTATGGGCTTACAGAATAACTCAAAAAACAGCCACGGGAGAAACTCCTTTCGCACTTGTTTACGGTGCAGAAGCATTGATACCGGTGGAGATCGGCGAACCAAGCACAAGGTTTACAACATCCACGGAAGAAGCCAACAACGACGAGTTAAGAACCAATCTGGACTTGCTCGAGCAAAAAAGAGAAGTTGCACTAATACGAATGGCAACTCAAAAACAAATCATAGAACGATATTACAACATAAAAACTCATCTCGGATATTTCAAAATTGGGGACTTCGTTCTTAAGAAAGTCTTTCAATCAACGAAAGAAGCTGGTGCAGGAAAGCTAAATCCAAATTGGGAAGGACCCTACAAAGTCTGTGGCATTGCTGGGAAAGGTGCTTATGAGCTGGAGGCTATGGACGTCAGGATCTTACCAACCAGTTGGAATGCCGTTCATTTAAAAAAGTATTACTTCTAAGTAAAAGGAATACCCCCGGTCAGGTATCATTACATTCGATTTTATATTTGTACAGTTAAAAATTTACTAACCATTTTAGATGATAGACAAAAAAGCTAACCCATCACCAGATGATGATATTAGGCATGCAAAGACACGAGGAAGTAACTGAACTCCCGGTCTAGGGTTACAACTTTTTGATGGACGTTTTAAAGGGTTAAGCGGTCATTATCTAAAAATTATATACCTTCGAGTCCCGTAGGATTTTCCTTTTCAGGAAAAGGACCACAAGGAAGGAATAGTCAAGTGCTCGAGATTTCATTCTTCAAAGCTCAAACACTTGGGGGACTATACAGTATGGAAGGCAAAGACGAAGCAAAGAAGACTATCAAGAAGTCAAAACTCGAGCCCGAAGATCCATCTACCCAACAAGTCAAGTGATACGAGCAAAATCAAAAGAGCCAAAGACTCAAAACACAAAGCCTGATTCATAAAACCTTCGAGAACATGTTCGTAAATGTAAACAAATGTTTGAAAAACATATTCGTAAATGAATGCTCAGGTTAAAGACAGAATATTAGTTACGGGTAGAAATACATATCTTTGTACTTATTCAGAAAAACGTTATGGGTAAAAGATCAATATCCTTGTACTTGTTCAAAGCTGTTATAAATAAAAACAGATACGGATGAAAGATCATTATCCTTGTACATATTCAAAACTGTTATGAATGAAAACAGTTACGGATGATAAAGTATTACCCTCGTATACACTTGTAAATTATTGTCAATAAAAACAGTTATGGGTAAAAATTCATACCCTTACTCAAAACTGTTATAAACAAAAACAGTTATTCTCTTGTATTGGCTCGAAAAAACTGTTACAAAAGAAAAACAATTACGAAAAGTTTGTATCAAATCTATTAAAAGAAAATAGTTGCAACATGAGTTTTAGACGATACGCAAACACATGTGAAATGTTATGAAAGTGCAACCAAAAACTTTCTTTAAAACATTGTTAAAAAGAAACATGGGAAAAATTCCTATCTCTCTATTGCATATTTACACCATTATGAAGTTGAGACGTCATCTTCATTAAGTGTCGATCAAAAAGGGCCCTCTTTTATAAATCGTACCTATTACGAAAAGGTACGAGTAATCTAAGCATTTTATAAATGAAAAACTCAAAGGTAAAACTAAAACCTCAAAAATAAAGCATGCAAAGAGACTTAAAGAGTGAAACAAAAACTCATAAGAAACTGAAGTCATACTTGCATTGATATATTAACGGTAAAATAAACTAAGTATTAAAGTCTAAGCCGTATTAAAATTTTACATTAGGTGCCCCCAAGTTGTCAGTTGGGTACTTAAAGGATCCAAACTTACCCCCGATCGGACTAGGGGTAACCACCAATTGATACAAAGAAAAAAAAAGGAGAACCAAGATCTTAAACTTCTTCACATGGGGGGTTGTATTCATTGGCAGGAGGAGCAGCTTGGGATAAAGAGACATGAGCAGCAGAAACCTCACCTTCAGGTGAAGAGAGATTTTGACCTTGTTGATACTTCTCAATGGTCCTTGGTTTTTGCAATTTCGGCTTTCAGGTCAAAACCCTCTTGGCTCATTTCCGTCAATGTGTCAAGACGAGAGTTCATATAAGCCCAACTAACATCGACGACTGCTTTGTCTTCAAGAGCTTCATAATCTTTCTCCCACGGCTCAACTTCAGCTCTTAATCCATCCCTCTCAGCCACGGCAGCATCATGAGAGGCCTTTAAATGAGCGAAAGACCTTTCCAGGAATTGAATTTTCTCCAAAGAGTTGCAGAGATCCTCCTAGGTTTGAGTGAGTGATTGAACAAGTTCGCCTGAATACTCCTCCTTCTGGTCCAATAAGGCCTTCAGGCTCCTGATCTCTTCAAAGGCATGGGAGAGCTGCTCCGCGAATGAGGACTCTAGGACGTTCTTGTCCTTGCCTGCCAGATCTGAAGATGCCTTCTCAACGGCCAACTCTGTTGTCATAACCCTCACCTGCTGCTCCAAGGTACACTTCTCTTCTTCCACTGCCTCCATGTTGAGTTGTAAGCTTTCATACTGCGCTTTCCAATTATCTGCCTCAACACGCCATTCCCTTGCTTCCTGCTCCGTAGTAGAAACACTCTTCATTAACTCTGTGCCTATAAAATTGATCTACAAAAGGATACAAATTAGACACATCAAGAGTTTTTACAAGAAATTATAAAGGAAAGCATGTTTTACCTGTAAAGAGGAGTGCACAATCTCATTTACCCATGTAAGGGAACCGTGGATGTCCAGCTTAGCTCTCTCAGTCGGACCTATTAATGGTTTCAGCCATACATCAGCTTGGCCTGACTTTTTGAAGAGACTACCCGCTGCTGGGACCTCTATCATCACATGCCTCATCTCCCTTCTGCTGGAAGACCCTACTTCTGTAACAGAAGGCAAGGAAGCAGGGGCAGACAAAGGAGCCACGGGCAAAGAAGTCTGAGGGGCAGAAAAATCCACGGGAGCAGAAGCAATAACAGGAGTGGGAACATCCGAGGGAGCAGAGGTTAAAGCAGGAGTAACTGAGGGAAGTCGTTTAGGGGAAGGAGGAGAGAAAACAGCAAGGGGAGCTTCATCAGCAATAGAACCAAAACCTTCACGGAACAGGAGATCAACTGATTCACGAACGGGAGAGGAAGTTGCATCCTCAGGGGCAGATAGTTCAGCTTCGAGAGGATCAGTGACAGGTGCAGACTCGTCGTCAGAGACCACTTTCCTCCTGCGTGATATATGGACTAAAGAACCCTCCTCTTCCTCCTCCTCTTCTAAGGTCCTTGAACCACTTGCTTTTCTCTTTGAAGAATAGGAGCCAAAAATGATCTCCTGAGCCTTTGCCAGGGATAACTTTGGAGCAGACACGGATGCAGCAGAAGCTCCACGAGCAGGAAACCCTGTCAAATGAAAAGGGACAAATAAAGCTCAAAGGAGGTAAGAAGTAAAAACAAAAACTTCACTTACCATGAGTCTTAACTCTCCAACCAAACCTCCCAGAGAGGTATTTCCACGAACGTTCCTCCAATGGAGCGATTAACAAAAGTTTTTCTATCCAATCTCGAAAACCGGAGACATTCTCGACGGTTCCCATGATTGCTGCAAAGAAAAGAAACATTTAAGGTACTGATAAAGTATCTAAAGCAAAAGGAAAAGAATGTGAGCAAAATTGTACTCACGTGCAAGATTCCACTTCTCAAGGAAGGGAAGATTTTCTTCACCTACTAAACCAGCAGTAGGAACAGCAACATACCGGAGGTACCACCCTCGATCTTTATCGTCATCAGGAGTCACTAACACCCTTTTACTTCTGGCCGCAACGGTGAAAACTCCTGGCGGAATAGCATTGGAGAATAGAGGTGAATGAGATGATGAAAGGTAAAGGGTACCGAAGCTAAGTTAGACAAATATCTAAGACACGCAACAACTCGCCACACGAGAGGACCGACTTGTCCCAAACAAATTTTAAAGAATCGACAAAACTCGATGATAACTGGGTCGATAGGAGGCTTGAATCCCAATGTGAAAGGATAGGTATAAACGAAAGAATACCCAGTCTTGTAAGAAGTTATTCTTTGATTACCATTGGGAACGACAACAGGAAAATCAGGCTTCCAGCAACAGTCCATGCGTACCAGAGGTATCAAACCCTCGGTTATCTGGGTGGGATACTTGTCAGCACTATCAAGAGACGACATTGAAGAAAGCTGGTCTCTAAGGTCGTGACTATCCCTAGCAAAAGAAAATTCCGCAGGTACTATTTCATCGACCCTCGGCTCTCGCAGAGGTTCACTAAGTTCTCTACCTTTTGAAGAAGATCTAGAATCCCTAGCCTTGGGAAAAGATAAAGAAATGACAGACCTAGAAGAAGATGGGGAAGTAACATAAGAAGATGAAGAACCCCTTGAAGGAGTAGAACCTAGACTCCAAAGCCTCCCACCTCTCCTACTACGCGTCGAAGCAGGAGAAAGAGTCAAGTCATCAACTTTAATAATTCTTTTAGATGGGTTTGAAGAAGACATATTTACAAAGGTAGAAAAAGTTCTTTACAAACGAGGTATGGAGGTCAGAAGTTTTTCGTGAAAGTAAAGAAAAGAAAATGGGTATTTGTACTCGAAGGCAACCGTCAAAAATGAAAAAAACAGTGATGTGAAAGTCATAATTGAAGTTGTCACTTCGTGACTCATACAGCCGCAAAAAGCCCTAAAAGGCGATGAATAATTGCAGAACCAATCCGGGAAGGCCACGTGGCACAGGAATTAAATGGAAGTGACAAGAGACGCTACATTCAGAAATAGGTGCAATGGTACGAGTGAAGCAACGGCAAAATATTCCCGCCATAAACGAGTATCCACTTACCAAATATTAATCGACAAATACATGGTAAGTGGGGGGACTATCTGTATTGGTAAAAAAGAGCTTCACACGTGTAACAATTGTGATGACTCAGTAATCTATGTGGATCAATGAAAACGTGACAACTGGACGGAACTTTATGAAAAGGTACGAGACAAAGAGACACGGAATAGCATACCTACGGGGTAATCAGCTACGAGAATCTCAACCTAATTGAGAAGATGAAAAGGCATGATCATAATGAATCTAGGCAAAATAAAGGGCAGATTCGGAGATCTTCAATTAATGAGCCAGATGTTACATAACCTTCACGCAACAATTACGGTTAATCATTATAACGTTACATTAATACCATTATTAGTGTTTAATGCTCAATCACTGAAAAGGGTAGACGTTATATTAAGAAGTTCTCTATATAAGAGAGTAAAATATAGCTTGTAAGGACACATTCAGATTACGACTGCAATACACTTATTTTTTGTGCATCTTATTGCTTTCCATTTACGAGTTTACTTACAATTATTAGTTTATTCTTTGGTTATCAGAAACCCGTGTTCTTCTTAAAATAGCTTTGGTCAAGGAATTTAATTCTTTGGTTAAACAATTGTATTTCCTGTAGCTATTATTGGATATTATTTATCCTTTATTACAGTATGTGATTTTTATTGGTATTATTTTTTATTTTTTATTTTTTTTCATCTTTCTTCCTTCCTTGCTTCCCTCTTCTTCTTCTTTCCCTTCCTGAGCCGAGAGTCTATTGGAAACAGCCTCTCTACCTGCACTAGGTAGGGGTAAGGTCTGCGTACAGACTACCCTCCCCAGACCCTACATGTTGGGATTAAACAGGGTTTGTTGTTGTTGTTGTTATTCGACCCGGCCCACCCTGCTGATGGAAATAGATTGACTACCGGAGATACTCGTAGTACTTTATCTGCACTGGTTTGTACACGTCTCTGTAAGGTGAGAGTGGAATTTCTCCTTTATTTTGTCCTTTCCATTCACTCGTTTGCCACCCCCAGTAAGTCGAGTCCGGAACCAAAGTGTGGTATTTTACTCAAGTGATCAAAATAGGTTAAAAAAAAGAGATTGGGCACCATAATATATATAACACGGTTAATCATCGCGCTATACCTTAACGGCATGTATGCCTGTTAAGGTTGTAATGAACCGACATGTCGTTTTGCGTTTTAGAACCCCGTGCCCTTAAATGAGACTTCTCGTAGTTGCTTTTACTGATTTATGACTTGTGGGGTCGGGTGGTTCAAGGTTTGGAGGAGTTTGAAATGGTTTAGGAACACTTAGTTCCTTAAGGTTGGCCTTTAAGGCCAATTTGACTTCGATCAATATTTTTAGTAAACGACCTCGGAATCGAGATTCGAAGGTTCCGGTAGGTTTGTATGATGATTTCGAACTTGGGCGTATGTTCAAAACGGGTTTTGGATGACCCGGGAGCATTTCTGTGCCAAATAGTGAAATAAGAGTTTCCTTAAGTTCAAATTGAGGTTTGGAACGTGTTTTGTGTTATCGAGGTCCAAACGGAATTCTGAGACCGGGAATAGTTCCATTATGTCATTTATGACTTGCTTGCAAAATTTTGGTGTCATTCCGAGTAGTATAGGTAGGTTCGGCGTATTGAAAGCGAATTCAATAACTTAAAGTTCTTAAGTTTGATCCAATAGGTTTTGGGGTATGATTTTTAGATTTAGCGTTGTTTTGGAAGTTCCGAAGGCTCGAGCGAGTCCGTATAATGATTTAGGACTTGTTGGTATATTTGGACGGGGTCTCGGGTGGGCCCGGATGCAATTCGGGCATCGAACGAGGCAAAACCCAGCCTTAATTGACTGCTAGTGCACCAGATCTGGTGCGACCGCACCTGCGGAGGGCTAGCCGCAGGTGCGAGACCGCTTCTGCGGTCCCAGCCTCGCAGGTGCGACCCCCGGGTGGTGTTGCCCATTTCCGCAGGTGCGGATCATTTTTCGCAGAAGCGAAACCGCAGGTGCAGACTCCGCTCCGCAGGTGCGATGCCAGGCCCCCCTTCCCCTCTTCCGCAGATGCGAGATTTTTCTCGCAGATGCGAGACGGCAGGTGTGGTCCTCGAGCCGCAGGTGAGAAAAACCTGTAGGCAGTGAAGTTGTTTTAAATACGGGACTTAGCCATTTTTGAACACCTTTCTTCTTCCTTTGATGATTTTGAGAGCATGCAAAGGAGATAATCGACCTAGCTAGTGTAAGGTAAGTAATTCCTACCATAAATTTAGCTTAATACTTAAATTCCTAGGTAGATTAACACATTAAATTAGTAGAAATCATGGGTTAGAGTAAAACCTAGGCTTTTATGAAAATGAGAGAATTACCAACGAACTAGTTATGAAATCATACAAAAACTACATAATATTGATCCTTAGGCTATAGGTGATTGTTTCCTTCGAAAATATCTAGAATCCGAGCATGTGGGCCCGGGTGTGTATTTTGGAATTTTGTAATTCAGGATGGAATAATCACTTAAATAGGGGAATTTCATACTTTTGAGTATAGATTGATTTATTTATGCAATATTTGGCTAGTTTCGGGTCCTTGGGCAACGAATTCGAAGTTTCGGGGTGCATTCTTGACCTGGGAAGTGGACTTGAAACAAGGTAAGTCTTCTTTCTAACCTCATAAGAGGGAATTGTCCCCTTAGGTGAAATAAATGATTATGTGATATTAAGTGTGGGGACTACATACGTACGATGTGATGAGAGTCCGTGCGTAGTGACTATTCTTGCTATGTCCGGGTAGTTAGGTTTACACCATGCCTTGTGAATTTCATAATTTACTATATGCCTTGTAATTCCTTCACATGCAAATGTGTTTCATGAAGTTCTCTTAATAGGTGTTTTCAGACGAATCATTATTATTTTTGGAAAAGGAATTTAAAGAAAAATGTTATGTTTATGTGTAACCGCTTCGCAATATATATATATGTTCCGCGAGCGGAGTGATTGTTTCCACTACTCTCATGGGAGCGGGTCATACGCCACGGCAGGTTAATAGATTCATCTATAGTTTGCTCCGTTCGATCCTCCAGCAGTGCACATTTACTATTATGTTGTCCCAAACCGTACCTTCTAGTATATTGTGTGCATGCTGCTTGTTTGATATTATTCATGACTTAAACTGATAAATGACTTGAAATGATAGATTTGAAATTTGTATGTTAGAGTTTTGACTGGAAGTAGGTTTCATAACATGCGAGATATTCACTGTTCTATTATTCATGTGTACTTGTTACTCTCTTTAAGTTATACACATAATTATACTGTTTGACCCTAGTAAGTGTCAAGTCGACCTCTCGTCACTACTTCTTCGAGATTAGACTGGATACTTACTGGGTACATATTATTTTATGTACTCATGCTACACTCTGTACTTAATTGTACAGGTTCTGAGGCAGGTGCATCTAGGTATCAGTCCGGAGCTCGTTCCTGATTTATACCTAGTCGAGGCTTCTCGATGAGCTGCTTTCCCTGACGACTTCCAGCAGCACCTTGGAGTTTTTCTTTATTTTTGGTTATATATGTCTATATTTCCTCAGACAGTAGGACATACTTGTATTCTTTTGGGTTCTCACTCTACTGGATGCCTGTAGACTTGTGACACTATTTTCTGACACACATGTAGTAGACATTATATTGGGTTGTAAATATTAATTATGACTTTCATGGCTATTTCTATTTAAGATTGCCTAAGTTATCTGTTTCGCTTAATGTCTCAAATCTAAATTAAGTAGTATCAGAAATATTTTGGTAAATTAAATGAAACTCACTAGTAAATCGATGTTGGCTTGCCTGACAACGGTGTTGGGCGCCATCGCGACCTGATTTAAGATTTGGGTCGTAACAAAGGTATAGCGCGGTGAATAATCGGCTATAGGTATATCTCGCACATATAGCGCGCTATACATAAAGTTGGGCCCACCAATAATTCTTCTACACTTAAATGTCACACCAATAATTTATAGGGGTATTATAGCGCGCATATTTAAGGCACTATACATCAAATAATTGTACCTCGGACTGGTTTTTCCCTTATTTAAGGAGTTTCGGGATTTGTAAAAATCCATTTAGGATCCTTCAAGTCTTCTGAAATATTTGTTCGTTAAATATCTATTCGTTAAGTTATTTTGCATTTTGTCATAATGTCCGAAGAGCGAAAAAAATTAGGGTTTCATTATATTTGGGGGGGTGCGGTTGTGGTGTAGAATAACTTAGTACGATATAGTTGTTCACCATTGTGTCATGTTAAGTTTCCACTTACAATAGAGTACGATACATTGGTACCGTTGTTATGTAAAAAAATGAGTGTGAGTAAACGTTCGGTGATTATTAACGTAATCGGAAGATATATGTATTCTCTTACTCCGCAAGGGTTGCTTGCTATGCTGAGTTTAACATCGAACACAATGAAGCTCTGAAAGACTTTTTGAGGACTCCGGATGAACACCGGGAACTTCTTGTGATAAAAATATTGGAAATGTACGTCAATGCTAGAAACGTTCGCAATAATGAGGTTTTGCAAAGTAGGGATATCCCTCAATCAACGGGTGGTTATATTGGAGCAGTTTTAGCCGAACAGGTCCCGGGTGAAAGAGTTTGGCATTATCTAAACTTATCTCCGGGGGAAAATGAGGAGCGAGGAAACAATTTCTCCCCTAGTTTCCATAATCCACAACTCGAGTGGCAAACTTCAATTTTCCTTTGTGTTACCATGTTTATTTTTATGTATTGAATTTGTATTAACACTCATATATCCCACGGGGAGTACCGGCCAGATATGAATTTTAACAAGTTCTGAACCAACGACCAATTGGAATATGCCTAGTTTTGGTGTGTTGGATCATGGTGGTCCATCCTAGAGTCATCATCAACAGGATAATGTGCATCATGGGATATCAACACATTATGGTTTGT
This sequence comes from Nicotiana undulata, assembly GCA_005239495.1. Classification (NCBI taxonomy): domain Eukaryota; kingdom Viridiplantae; phylum Streptophyta; class Magnoliopsida; order Solanales; family Solanaceae; genus Nicotiana; species Nicotiana undulata. The sequence goes on from ML266675.1 coordinate 26,027, forward strand.
AAGTGAAGTGATAAAGTGTATATGTAAAGCTTGGATGAATTTGAGAAACTCATTATTTTATTGGGTGTGCACTGAAAACGAGCAACTTGAAGGTCATGTCCTTACTCAATTGCCCGAAAATGAAATATTTAATCAGGATCTGGCAGATGCGCAGAGTCAGGAAGACAATAGTGATTATGACAACAATGCTGATAAGTCTGGAGATGTCACAACCTTCCTTGATGAGGGTGATGATGATGAGGACGAGAATGCTGAACCTGATTTGACGAGGGAGTATACTCCACCTTGCCACGCCTCATTTTCTCGTGAAATCGGGATTCGACATGTGACAACTCTTTTAAATGGGTATTAAAAGAGGAGAGTCGCCACCTAACGATTTTTAAGGTGCGTTAGGGCACCTATTTGCAAATGACTCTGTTTTAACTAGTCTGTGTCACCAAAGATCGGGTAAGAGCTCAAATTACCTCGAAGAGAAGTTGTTAGGCATTCTTCGAGGTTCACAAATATGGTTCCCCGCCGAATTTTAAATTATTAAGTGGGATTAATGAAAACTAAATTTTCAAGTTAGTAATCTATATTAAATGACGCGAGTCATCTATTAATTATCCTAAGTGAGATAGGCATGAAAGAGTTAATGAAGAAAGAACAACTACTAGCAATAGGTAAAAGAACAAAAGTTTTTGTATAAAATGAATCGCATATAAAGCTGTATAAAAATAGTCACTTAAAAAAATATATTAATGGGTAATAGGAAATTTGGGCGAAAGTGAAAACGAGTTTTTATTACTAATAAAATTAACCTTTACATAGAAACAATACAGATTCAAGTAAAAGTAAAGCTTAACTAATTCAGCAACGAATATGAATATGAATAGGAATAAATAGAGTATGGCGTGATTACTAGTAAAAGGGGAGCCTAAGTTTTTAGGCCTAATGGATCACCTCACGTGCAAAGCCTGCTAAGATTTTTATAGCCAAAAGTGTAATGACTATTCGGACAATTTATATATCATGTATGCTATTCTTATTACTATTTTTAGGTTGTTAACTTAAGAACGCACTAATTAATTCTAAATCGCGTCTTAATTTAAGACTATCCGCGCCTTCTTATAGTCCAGGAGGCTCTGGACACTATTCTAAAGGGATGGTTCTAGACTTAAAGAAAATCTCAGGTTTCTATTTCTATTCTTATTAGCGTCACATAAAAGGAGCACATTAGAACTTTAAAAAGATGGCACATAAGGCAAATAAGGGCATATGTTGGCCTCCGAATTAATTAAGTAATTAGTTAATGTAGTAAAAAAAATGATCCAGCGTACTCTAAAATATCATAAGCCTTCTTGATTAATGCTCAAGCCAAAAGTGGTAAAATAAAAAAAGAGAAAGCAGTAGACGTAAATTCATGCCAAGATAAATAAAATATAGGGTACATAAATAAGTATCAATTTAATAGATTTAAAAGGGAACACGAATTAAACCAAAGTGTTGGTGTTGCAGGTCCGAAAACGTTAGCCTTTGGCAAATAATGTTCTGATTTGTTTTTTATTCCAAGATACAGAACCATTAATAGACCTGGATACTAAAATAATAGGACCCTTTATATTTTAAAAAGGCTCCAAAACATTTTTAAAAAAAAGCTATTTATCCGACGTATGTTCTGATTTTTATGGCCTCCTACATACAAAGACTACATGTTGACAATGAATCAGATAGGTATGCTGTAATGATGAAGACAAGTTATGAGCCAACAAATATGACCCTATACATGTAATACGTAAAAAGGCAGCTCGATGCACTAAGCTCCCGTTATACACGAGATTCGGAAAAGGGCCGGACCATAGGGGTCTAATCGAACGCAGCCTTACCTTATATTTTTGCAAGAGGCTATTTCCACGGCTCAAACCCAGAACCTTCAAGCATGTTAAAAATATAAGATCATAGGCACATGGTGTATAATTCACATAATAATTGTTTAAAGGGAAAAACATTACTTAAAAGACCTCGTATAAGCTGAATGCGGATTTAGCACGGTTTGCTAGTTCAAATAAAACAATCAGGGATCAATCATGGGAATTACGGCACCAAATCAGACGAACTGTCGAGTTTTATAACAAGCAATGTATTAATATGTGTGAACATATGGGAAGATGCTATCGGTAACAAAAATAACATAAATAGAGTAAAACTTTAGGAATCTTATGTAAGAATCTGCAACGGTAAGAAGAAGCTTTGTATGGTAATTGGAGTTGGGCACAAATCTTATAAAAAGAGGAAGAGGAAAACTAGTTGACTCTGAGAAAGGAATGAAAATTATATTATAATACGAGAAAGGAAAGAAAATATTTTGACAATAAAAATGATTATGAAACCACGATGAATCTGGAGGGGTGTTGGTGGGAATCTCCAATGAAAAAGTTAATGGGGAATTAGGGATAGGGATTTGTGAATGTAATGGTTTGTTTTGAGGTTAATTCTTTCTGGGCTAGGGGTTGGCAGAAAGATTAAGGAGAAATGACTTTGTTGGGATGGGCTAGAAATAGGTTGTTTGGATTTGGCCTTAAGAGAAAAATTGAGCTACTATTTAATTAAAATATCATAGTAATGATAATTAGTAAATAAAAAATGAGATACAAAAAGTTGAAAAACAAATATCATATTATATAAATAGTTGAACAAGCTAAAAAATAAATTGTAAATATTTATAAAATACTGAAAGTTGCTAATACGTAGTAAAAAATTATAATAAATAATAATAGTAGTAGTAGTAGTAATAATAATAATAATAATAATATTGTAGTACTTGTAATAATACATAAAAATGCTATAAATATTATTATGACTCTTACATAAAATAGTAGCTCATTAGAATAACACGAAGGAAGGATGGACAAAATCGGGTGTCAACACACCTCCTGTTAGACCAAGAGTTTACGAGTCCCATGTGTCGTTTCATTCAAGGGAGATTTCCTACATTGATCATTTGCCAAGTATGTCGGATGTGGATTGATCGGTTCCAACCCTACACCACTATATAGTAGCAAGGAGTGGTTGATGCAGTTTACCCGATGAGGTCGGGATTGATTTTCACAAGGAGTTAATTTGGTTTGGAGTTGGGCATCTAACTAATCTAGATGTGCGTGTTATTTCTAATTGCACCTCTAAACATTGTTGCGATTGATTCTATTCTACTTTGATACTATTGAATGCTAAGAGTAATCTAAGTATGATATTTTTGTGAAAGTTTTCAAGGATTAAAAGGCATTAGGGAAATGACTTCCGCCGAGGTGAGTATCTAATGGGTATTAAGAATCTAGGACAAGCTAGTTATGATTGGGGTCGTGATATAACCATCACACACAAGTGTTCACTCTATACCTATCGGTAGTTTGAGTGACTTTGCCCAATTTGGCTTTCTCAAGCCCAAATGGGTGTTCATGCAAAACAACTGAAATTGGCTCAAGTGTGGCATTACTATCTCTAGGTTTAATCCTTTAATTGGAGCTGTCAATCTCTTGAGTTCACCCCAATTCCTTGTTAGCCTAATTTTTCTAGACTTAGTCCCTCTTTCTCAAGGAGAGACTAAGTCATAAAGATAAAGGCATGAATAAGTGTTTGCAACAACTAATTCAACAATTAAAGCATGAATTAGGCTAAATATCACTAACCCATAAAAAAGTAAGCCCTAAAATTCAAGACCCACTAAATACTCACGCAAGGGTTGGGTCACAACCCTAGCTATGGGGTCTAGCTACTTATAATCATAGCAGAAATCAAAGATAAAGATGAAATATAAGCCATAATATTAAGTTAGAATGATGAAAATCTAATGTTTCAAAGGAAATCTACTACAAAATTGCCCAACAAGGGTCAAAACCGCCATTCACGTACTCAGCTAAACAAAATTTAACCTAAAATTGTCAAAAAGGTCTCTATATACTAAGCTAAAAATTGCGGATAACAATGCCCCTGCGGAGGATTCGCAGATACGTCATTCTGACCGCGCCCGCACTTAAGCTTTCGCGGACGCGTAATAATGAACGCGGTCCGCGTTTTTTCATATTTGAACCTGGGTTGGGCCTTGTTTCGCGTACAACGTAATAATCACCGTGTCCGCGTGAGCTTCCATTGCAGCTGCGTAATTTGGATGCGGACCGCGTTCTTCAGTTAAGCCCAACTTGCAGGGTCTCTGAACCTCGAAATACGCTGTCAGCGAAATTCCCATAGCGACCGCGCTAGAGATTTTGCGGCCGCACTTTTCCATCGCGGTCAAAGTTGATCCTTCTGCTCAAACAACCTCTCTGAATCTCACTTTCACGGGTCGCGTCTTTGTGGCCACCTCAGCAGTGGTCCTTACGCGACCGCACTTTTCTGTCGCTCTCAGCGCTCTAGTTCCCAGCCTTGGATTTGTGCAAGTTTGCCACCTTTGTGAGTTTATTATGACTTCTTTGCCTTATTTTGACCAAACCCTGCAAGCAAGCACATTAAGTTAATTTTCGGGAATACCTTTACGCATTTTTTACCCAAAACCTAAGCAAAAGAGAGTAAATAATAGGCTAAAATCCCTAATTATCAACTCTCCCAAACTTAAGCTTTTGTTTGTCCTCAAGCAAACAAGGTAATTCCCACCTCCACAAGAAAAAGAAAGAAAAATTTCAGTTGTCTTAAGGTGACTTCATCAAGCATCAATTGGGACTAACAATAACCTCAACACAAATGCATCATCAACAACATCATGTTATGACCTTTTGAGTTCCATAGTTCTAATGTGACACAAAAGCATCAAGAGTTGAATCAATTCATCAAGGAAGCTCTCTCTCTCACGTAGGTCATTTTGGATCCCAGAATCCTCCTCCTCTACTCTCCATGAGCTAATTTCACCTTATAGAATGTGACACTCGAAACAGGAATTGTAAAGAAATGCGCTCATCACTCTCAAAAGAATGTCACATGCCTGACTCTAAGTACCATAAGCTTGCCCCTCATGTAAATCACTACTAATGTAAGCTCACTCAACCTGAAATCATATAGGGTTTTAGCGGGATGTAATGAAGGCTTTTTGGATCGAGGTAGGACATAATGAACTATGATGGTATCATCTTTCCTTAAGCACTCCATTTTTCTCATTTCGGCTCATACTTTCTTGACTCTTTGAGTTATTTTCTTCTTCCTTGGGGGAACTAGAGAGACACATTGTCACTCTTTCTTCTTCATGATAATCATTTTTCTCCTTTCCTCATCATTCCATGCCTTTCAACATTGTTTTCTTGAATCCTTTTAACCTTTAATTTCTTTTTAACATGCTTCTTTTTGGCTTTTCATCCTTTTCTTTGCCTTTCATTTTCATCAATTCTTTTTGTTTTTTGAGCCTTTCATCACTTTGAAATTTCCTCGTCTCTCCCCCAAATTTATGTTTTTGCTTCTTGTTCATCATTAATGCTAAGGAAAGATTGGGTACCAAGAGAGGGTCATTATAAAACGGATGAAGCCTTGTAATGTGGTTATTGAATGAAAAAGACTTAGGCTCAAAGGGGTTGACTAAGGATATCATAATGGTAGGCTACGGAAGCTTTTAATTTTTCAAATGGGACCAAGGAGAGCCTACAATCACTTCTTAAGTCGAGCTACACTTAGAATTTCGCCTAGACAAACATTCAGGGCAAGTTCTAGACTTGTTAGCACGGTACTTGGACTTGAAATTCAATACATCACCTCTCAAGCTACTGGATTGTTAAAGATAACAAAATCGAGGGCCCACAACAACCCTAGCTAAGATTAAAGATCACAAATGGCTCACAAAAACCACTTGATGATAGTTTTAGTCAACTCAAGAGTCTAAAGGTCACAACTAGAGCTATTCTTTGTCAATCAACTTGTCTCTAATCATGAGGTCGAAGGTAAATATGTTAGTACCAAGTGAAGAATACTTGAGCCACTTTTATTCATTACTACTATATATCAAAACAGAAAGAAAAGAAGACTCAAATTGTCACGCAATACATCGTTGGTAAGAGCCACCCGGTTCACACAATATCCACATTTGGAAAAAACCATGGCATTAATAAAACCAAAGGCTTATTGATCAAGCAAAATGTAAAAAGAAGCTACAAACTCAAAAAGAAGCTATTAAAGGAACTAAGAAGCTAACCTATTAAGGAAAATTACAAAAGAAGTTATAAAGTAGACTACGGAAAGTAAAATGAATATATACAATAAGGGATTGAAACGAATATATACAAAATGGAGATGAATATATACATGGAATGGTAAAGTTATATACATACCAAAAGTGAAAAATAACAAAAATAAAAATAGAGATAAGTAAAAATAAAGAAAAATAGTATCATAATTATTACATGGCAGTCATCAAATCAAAAAAACCCCCCCCCCCCACACACACACACACAATTAAAAGTTAGCATTGTCTTCAATGCTAAAAGAAAAAATAAGATCAGGGAAGGGATAGAGAGTAAAGAAAACTCCCTATGTGGTCTCTGTCTGCATGGGGTCAGGCACACTAGTAGGGTCCTTGGGCTGCATAGACTCATCACCTCCCTCGGGGTCCTCCAACTATATCTCCAAGTCCTCAGACTGGTTATCACAAATCCCCTCTTGGGCTCTCTGTCAGCTTCCTGCTCTAATGCATGAGTTGTCTGTGCTGCTGGAGCAGTCTCCTCCATCAGTAAATCAAGTGGGAGGTCTCCGGCCGAAGTGAGCTTCTCCACCTCCTTCTTCAGCTTCTCCATCGACTCCTTTGAAGCTTGAGTCTTCTTCATCTTCTTGACATGTTTTCCCAGCTCCTTTATCACCTTGGCATGAGTATCCAATGTCTCCTAGAATTTCTTTGGTTGTCCAAGTGCTGCTTATGGTTGGCCAGAAGCTCCTTCAGTGGATCCTCCACTGATGGAGGCATCTGAAGCTGTGCTGGAGCTACCTGTGTTGTGACTGCACTAGATAAGGCAGATAACTTTGATGTAGCTACCTGCATCCAGTTGTTGATTGGATAGAGTCTGATTAACACGCAGTGCAGTATGAGGGTAAGCTAAGGAGGAAGGCACATATAATGGGGCAGAGACAGATGGCCCGGATGGTGGAGGTGGCATAGCAACAGAAGAACCTTCAGCTGTGGAAGGCTCGGACCTAGTGCCCTTGGATCTTCATACTGGCCAGTGGAGGTAGTGGCTTTGCCATTGGACTTGGGGTTGTCTGCTCCCTGAAGTCTGTACCAGGAGAAGGACCTCTTCAGCTTCATCTTTTTGTCAAAGTCTCTCGCCTCTACCCCTTGGTCCTCTAGGTACATAGTGACGAAGTTGGGGTAAGGGTATGATCTTTCTTCCTTCCCGATAGCTTTGGTGATGATTCTGGCCACGAGGTTTCCCACATTTATCGGGTACCCCGCCATGATAGAAGCCACAATGATTGCGCGGGAGGCTGGGATATCACTGTCATGCTGAGATGGGTCTAGCCGACTGCAAACAAAGGTGCACCACCCTTTTGCTTCAAAGCTCAGAGTGTTTCTAGCAATTTATACCCCATATGTAAGCCAAGTTGGTATTGTACTTGGGATGTCTATCACCTCTACAATCCATGGACGGGCTGCCTCATCTAATGCAACCTTCTCCAAGTATAGGGATTCGTCCACATCATCGAACCCGACATGTGTTCAGTGTCTTGCCATCAAACCTGATCTTCTGGTTTCGTACCTTAGTCACATAGGTTCCCTTTTTGATGTGGGCAACATTGGCGTAGAATTCTTTGACTATGTACTCATTAGCCTCCAGCAGCCTGCTAGTGAAGAATTTCCACCCCACTCTTTCATCAAATTGTTTCTTCACATTGGGATTGTGGGGTAGAAGATCTCTTTCTATGAATTGCCTCTCGAGGGTGAGCGACCTTTGTGGCCACCATTCCCTAAACTTGTGGTAGGCTTTTTAACTGACAAACCTATCTTCCCATACTGCGGGCTTTCTTGATCTAACCAAACCCCCACCTGGGTATCACCTCCTCTCCCGTTATCCAGGACATCTTCTTCATCTTCATTTATAGGAGCAGTTGTTATTGAGGCTGGAGTTGCAGCAGGCGGAGAAAATGGCGCTGAAGTCTCACTACCTCCGTCTGAGCCATCAGACAACTAGGAGGTAGATTCATTGACAAGGCGGTAGGGTTGTGATTGGGCCTGTTGTTGAGGTTGTGCAGCTTCCCCTTCAGAAATCTCCCGGGATGGGAGATATTCACTAGTCTCAGATGAGTCGCGAGTGGTTCTTCTGAGGGTTTGCTTCTTGCCAATGACCCTTTGAGGTGCTAAGGGTGCAGTCCTCTATCCCGGCCTCGCGAGGATTCTCCACTCCTTTGTGATTTTTAGGGACCACCACGAGAACGCACCATTATCTGCATACACAATTAGTGAAAGATCATTAGTATTGAGGTTCAATGTATCATTAAAGAAATGTAGTTGAAATGCAACAGTGCTTCTCAAAACAGTGCACCGCGGACCGCAAAAAAATGGGCGCGGTCGCGGAAGGCCCATCACCGCCCGCGTAAAAAGGAAAGGAGTTGGAATCAGACTACCAACTCTCTGAAGATAGACTTCCACAGACCACGAAATAATGGGCGCGTCCGCGAAAGAACAAACGTGGACCGCATATAAATCATTGCGGTCGCGGAACCAGTTGTTGAACTCTCTGAAACTTATGAGAGCGGGTCGCGTAAGTTCAAATGCGGACCACGAAAAAATCATTGCGGCCTCGAACTTTCAACCAAACTCGACTCTTACAAAAACATGTACGCAGACCGCGTAATTTGGATTGCGGTCCGCAAAATTCAAACCACACGGGCACTGATGACTTATTTTAGATCTAGGGTTTCACTTACTACAAACATTTAGCCAATTAACAGGCATAATGAACAACCATATCCCCCACTAGGCATGTAAAATAATTACCCACATTGAATGAAGCCTCAATTACGCATCATTTTGAAATCGTGGCATGTATTAAACCCTAAAAAGAAGTAAAACGAAAAGAAAAGAAAATCAAAAGATGAAATTAATGCAAAGATTTGACCATACCAGATGTAGATTTGTAGTAGAAAATTGACTCTTGATTAATGAGAGATGAGATTGAAAGTGTAAGAAGAGGAAGACGAACAATGCTCAATCCGGTGGCCATATGTTCCGTGGTACTCACACCATAATTTGGGATCCCTTTGCTGGTATCGGACCTCATTGGCTTCAGGAACCGTGTTTCTTCGATGTTTCTCATAGATGATAGCAAATCCACTACACTAATGTTTAAATTATATTCTAATAGTCTGGGGTAGGAAGGATCCCATGTACCTGACATTTCTTTGTCCTGCAATTATCTATTGTTCCGATCACGATTAATTCTTCTGCCAGTAACGAACTTGTGTGCCGACCGGAAACCTCTGTTGTGTCCTTTGGCCCATTTGTAGGGCCCAAACCGGCCCATTCTCCCGTCCTTTTGCCAACGATAGAAATCCAACCTGATTATCTTTGGTCCTTATCTTTGACTCATACCGGTTGTGGACATCCGCCCAAGTCGCCGCTTGGAACTCAACCAAGATTTCCTTCAGTTTTCGGGAAGCATCTGTACTTCTCGAGTTCAGACCCTTGGTGAGTGCGTCAGTTGCCCATTCATCCGGAACTGCTGGGAGCAACATCCTCTCCTTTAAGAACCGGGTGACGAACTCCCCCAGCAACTTGGATTCTCCTTGTGTAATTCTGAATATGTTGGCCTTTCGGACCTACACCTTTCTAGCCCCGACATAAGCCCTAATAAAAAAGTCTGCGAGCATCTCAAAGGAATCTATGGATGCTCGGGTAACAACGAATACCACGTCAAGGATCCCCTCGTGAGAGTCTCTCTAAATTTCTTCAGCAAAACAGATTTAATCTCGTGGGGATCTATATCATTCCCCTTCACTGCTGTTGTATATGTGGTAATATGCTCATAAGAGTCTGAAGTTCCATCATACTTCAGCACGTCGGGCATTTTAAACCTCTTCGGGGTTAATTCTGGTGTCACGCTTGGTTTGTAAGACAACTAAGTATACTTCTTTGAGTTTGGTAGCGTGCCTGAGATTTTGTCCATGCGGGCATTCACTTCTCTCATAAACCATAAGAGTTCTCTCTTGAAGGGATCATTCTCATTGTTGGGGCCGGATATGGTCCCCCCCGGCCCCATGGGAGCCAACCTCGCCCCTCGGGATGTTTTTGTCGACCCTCTACTTTTTTTGGTTTACGGGAGCGCCGGGAGGAACTGGACCTCGTCTATTCGCGTTATTGGAAGCCCCCGATAACGCCTACTTCAACTCCTTCTAAACTTATCGTGCCGTGTGAGGTGGCCTAGAATGATCACTTGTTGCTCTTGTGGGACCCTTACCGCATCGACAACATGCTCCTCTTTAGCATTATCAGGAGTCACTTCCCGAACATGTCGTGGGTACCGCCTGTCGTGGACCGACGTGGCATTGCTCCCCTTATTGTTTGAATCCTCGTGATGAGGCTGGTCTCCTTGAGCCTCAAGATTGTGTGTGTTGTTAACACCATTATATGCCATTTCTTGTGATTTCTTGCTAAGACAAATAATCAAAACACGTTAGTAAAAGAGGCAAGGATCAACTTAATTACACGACTGTCTAGGCCCCACGGTGGGTGCCAAACTGTTTACCCGTAAAATGGTACAGTTAAATTTATACATGATTTCTAGACAAGTGAATTAATTCGATCTTGAAATAATGAAATAATTAAATAAATGCGCAATACTTAGCCTTGAAATGAAGATAAAATCACTAAAAACAGTATTCCAAGAGCAGAGCTTCCGGGCACAACAATGATGAAATCAAGGAACAAGAAGATAAAGCGTATAGAAATTGCTATTTATAGCTGCAGCTAGGGAACAAGGTCTTAGGATCACACTCTTCTTTAATATCAATTATGAGGGACATTGAAGAAGGTGTAACAGTGAGTATAAATGATAAATTCTCTGTAACGGGCAGTGCATCAAATTTAATGAAATATTCTTCATTAAGTGCTATCGGGCGGATGGTATTTAGTGCATCTTTACGAGTGTCATTCTTTCCAGTGACAAACGGGATATATGCCTTACGTTCTAACTATCCCCGCCTTAGGTTCCACATGTCACTCTCTTAAAAGGCCACGTAGCATAGCTATTTAACCTCATACATAGGGGTACAAGAAAAATCAAACCAAATTAAAGATCGAGCGAACTCAAAATTCAAATCAGATGACACCAACTATACAAATCAAATTTTGTGACCAATATTAATTATGTTTAGAGATTTTAATATTTTTAGCCATAAAAAAGTTTTATAGACATATTGATGCTTGAGTTTGTATTCATCTATGTTAAAGTAATTTAGGAACGATTTATTTATTATTTTAATTATTAAGTTAAATAAGTTTGAAAATGTATATTGATGTGAGTACTTTTCATTCGTGAAAGTGAATGAGTGACATGTGAATAACTATAACTGATATGTCTCATATTGAAAATTTCAACATATAATAAGCTAATCAATTTGTTTGTCCATATGAGTAATTGTACCCTTAGCTCTGCCCTCTGGTAGTTCAACAAATTTTTTGTATTATTTCATTTTTTGTACTAATTTTAATACTGTCTAAACTAAAATAAATCATAAAATGCACTATTAAAAAATTTTGGGGCTTCAAAATTTTGAAGGGCTCATTCGAAGCTTTACTAGCCTCTCCCTTGGGCCACGCGTCCATCCCTGCATTTTCAATCAAAATTTATAATCTCACTTAAGATAAGACAATATTGACAACGAATATTAAGAGAAGTGAATTTGTCATTCAGTTATCAAGTGTGAATAAAATTGATTGAACAAAATGTTCGTGTGATAATGATCTCAATGGAACTGGTGATCTAAAACCAAAATATATAAAAGAAGGTTAAACTTCTGTCTTTAAATCCATATATATATATATATATATATATATATATATATGGATTTAAAGACAGAAGTTTAACCTTCTTTTATATATTTTGGTTTTAGATCACCAGTTCCATTGAGATCATTATCACACGAACATTTTGTTCAATCAATTTTATTCACACTTGATAACTGAATGACAAATTCACTTCTCTTAATATTCGTTGTCAATATTGTCTTANAATGCATGATGTGTGGGTTAGGCGCACGGTATAGTATTGAACACTCTCGTCTATACAAATATTATACTAAAAGAAAAATGGTAACGGGGATGAGCCCATTATTCATCGTGTTTTGAACTTTACGATACCTACCTTAGGGATTTCTTAGTTAAAACAAAAGGAACACAAAAGAACTTACTTTTTGATGTGTGGTTCAATTAAATATGACAAAACAAATACTAATTTAAAAATCTGAATTAAAATTCAAAAGTAGGATCTTAAGAAACATGAAAATAAAGACCATGCATAGAGGAAGAAAAAAGAAATAACAAGAAGGCAAATATATTATTTAATTTAATAATAGAAAAAAGTTATCAAATTAAACTCACTCAATCTTGCCTCTACCACTCTAAAAATTATTAAATTTGAATTTTTTTATTAATAATTATATACTAAATATAATCTACACAAAAATTATATAATAAAATAATATAGTAGTGATGATAAGGCCTTAAATATTTGGGGGCTAGGGCAAGGACTTCACCTGCTAAACCCTAGAGCCGCCCTTGCAATGGATTTGAAGATTGCCTCATCAGCGAAGAAAGAGGTGAATCTCTCAGCCGCGTAAAGTTGCAATTTTTTTGATTATACAGTAAATGCTCACAAAATTAACCTGTTTAATACTTGCCCTCGTTTAAATTAGTTTTTATGTACCCACTTTTGCAGGAGTTAAGTACAATTAGCTGGTTAAACGATTTATACATATATGCTGTTCATATTTCTGAGCTGGTTTTACAATTTTTTTTGTAGCACTACTCAGTAATTAGGCTTTCCAATAGTGCAAATTCAAAATTTATGTATAATAGATAATTACTAACTATTAGCTTCCGAAGGAACGATGATATGTAATTTCTCATGTTTAACTGTTAAAAGGTTCTAGTCGAAATTGTCAAGTTAGCTCAAAAGCGACAGATGAAAGGAAGTAGCGGAGGGTGGAAGGATTTTTTGAGGTCATATGACAAGAAGTTAGGGGTTAGCTTGAGTGACCCGTCCAAGAGGTCCGTTGATGATTTGCTTGCGTTTTTGAAGACGTTTAGCCAAGAGGATGACATAAAGGTGGTTAATATCGATTGACTCTTGTTTTCATTCGGTTAATTAGCGTAAAATTATGCTGCTACTACTAATGACATAATGTTCCTTTTGTGCAGATTTTTAAAAAGGTGTTTCAATGTTATTCCAATCGAGATGCTGTAGAGAAGCTTCAGAAAAAGTCCCCGGATAGTGAATCTGTCGAACAGGTGAAGAGTATATTTTGGCTTTTGGATATTATTACGAATCATAACTGCGACATTTGGGTGGTTTTGTTGTAAGATAGTTGGGAAAAATCTACGTAAATGGGTTGAGAGTAGCTAATTCATCTCCAGTCGCTGCTAATAGGTCTTATAACTTGTTCTGTTAGAATTTAACTGCGGCTATAACTTGTTCTGTTAAAATTTTACTGCAGCTATAACTTGTTAATATATGTAGTTGATATTTGAGAGTGACAACCTGGAGAGTCCCTGGTTTGAATACCAGCTACAACACATGCTATGATGAGTGATTTTCTCTAACCTTGGTGGGCGGATTTACCATTGACAACATGTGTTTGTGGGCAGGACATGCTGCTCCGTGGATTATAGTCAAGTTGCTCGCAAGCTAGCAGGGCATGGTGATAGAAAAAATGAAAAATAAAAATAAAAATTGGAATTAGTATTCAGAATTATTGATAGCAAAATAGTTGCATGCTCTCCAATTTTGATAACCCCGCCCGACTTTTTTTCCAAGAAGATGCTGGTTGGCATCTTCTTATGAAGGTTTATGCTCACTGTATCTCAACAACTTCTGTGCTTAATAAATTGATTTTGTGGCAGTGCAGGGACTGGTTCGTTTAACTTTTGAGCACCCTCAATATCCGACAGATTACTCATTTCCATCACACGAGGAGGTTCGTTTTATTGGCTTTGGTATTCTTTTCTTATTGTCTACTTAAGAAGTTCTATCTCTGCAAACTATGTTAAAAATGTTTACTTTGGAAGTTCTACCTCTATTTAAGTAGTTCCTTCAAAGAATTTCTTAACTGATGTGTTTCCTGTAACAATTTATAAGGTCTGTTGGGTCACAAGCTTCAGCTTATTTGTTTTGAAATGAAGTTATTTTAAGAAAAAAATGCATGGTTTTACTTGCATATCATGATCTCCTGCGGTATATTTTTGGTGCATTTTGGTTTAGCTTGTTTACCATAGTGGTTATAGTCAAATCCATGAATAAATTCTGTGGCACTGGAATCACTACATTTGTATAATTGGCTGTTCTGATGTAAAAGTATACTTGTCTTACTACAATGTACATCCATGGAAACAGGGCTGGTTAGTCACGAGAAGGACTAAAAAGTCTAATTTCGTAAAATCAAAAAAGGCAATGATTGCAATTGATTGTGAAATGGTTCTTTGCCAAGATGGAACCGAAGCTTTAGTCAGAATCTGTGCTGTGGATGATAAGTTGGAGGTATTTTTCGGGCCTTATACCTTTCTGTTTCATAAAACTGTTTACATAACCAATTGCAAATGGAGCCACCTGCTTGGCCTCTTTATCTCTGATGTAGTTCCACTCTTTTTTTCATGTCACCATAAGTTAATTTAAAGTTCTGAAAATTGCAGGTTAGGCTCAATGAATTTGTGAATCCAAACAAACCAATTGCAGATTACAGAACTGAGATCACCGGAATAACCGCTGGAGATTTAGATGGAGTTTCTTGTTCATTGGCTGATGTACAGGTATAAGTTGTTCAATTTAGGTTCCTTCTAAAAAAAAAGGTTGTTCTTTTTAGGTTGTCCAGTAGCCATTAAAATTTCTTTGTCTGAACTTTTGTGTGCTATGATCCAGATGTCCATGAAGAAGCTATTATCACATGGAACCATATTGATTGGCCACAGCTTACACAATGACCTTCGTGGTAAGCTACATCTTGCATCATAAGTGATGGTCTTTAATTAACATTCAAATCTTTGGTGCACATCTACTGGCAGGGGCGGATCCACCCCTTTACAATGGGGTGGCATGGCACCCGCTAAGATGATAAATATTTTATATATTCATGTTGAAATTTTCTTAAATTAGGTTAAATATCTGATCCTATCACCCGCATACGTAAACTAGACAAAGGTGCCATGACTGGTATATCTTTTTGAAAGCTTTTCTCGTGTGTGGAATTCAAGTTGGAAATTATCTTGAACCTTGTATGACTTTCCCTTTTCGTGGCTTCTTATTTCTTTGTCCCCGTCATTTTCCTTTTCAGCTACCTCCCAATTTTCTATTTATCGTTTCATTGTTTTTTGTATTTTTCTTTTCTTTATTCTATTATTTATATGTGGTCTCTAACAAGAACACTCAAAAAAGAGATTCCCTAAATCATAAATTTCTATAAATAAACATTCCTCTTAATCTCAAATTTACGAGTTTTCTTCTTTCATATCCAAAAAATATTAGTCTTAAAGGGAATTTCGATTGAGATCAAAAAAGATTTCATCGTTTTTTATTATATCATTAAAATTTGTGTTATTCTATGGTTATTAAATATAATTTAAATCACTTTACTATTAAATTATGACAAATTTCGTAAGCACTGCTTAAAAAATATGAGATTTATGGTTTTTATTTTTTAGAACTTGTAGTTTATTTAATTCTATACTTGTGGGGTATAATTTATCGATTGAAGATATTTAAAAAAAATTATTATTCCGATTGATGATTCCCTTATTGGAGATGTTATCTTGCTTGTGTAAATTTATTTTAATATAAAAAAAGATATAATTTCCTAGTGAAAATGTTGATTTTACTTGTGTTGTTATAATAAAGGTATGATTCGTTATTTAAAATGCTAATTACGTCTATTATTTAATATCTGAGAAGTAATTTTTGTATTTGCAAATTAAAAATACCTATTAAGTTGACCCGAATAAACTCAAAAAAATCGAATAAATATTCCTAACAAATTTTATATTAGTCATTACAAGGTATACAATTAAAGAAATTATGACACCCGCCACCTTCAAATCCTAGATCCGCATTTGTCTACTGGTAAATGGAAATGACACGACTTTTATGATCATGTGTCTCTTTTTAATATCCCCAGGCTTTAATGTTATTTCTACTCCCTTTTCTCTTTTCTTTCCCTGTCTTAGAGTATTATGTCGTGCTTTTTCTCAGTTATGCCCTTCGCTTCTTTTCTTCTTTTTGATAAAGCTCTGTTATGTTGTTCTTAATAGCTTTGAAGATAGATCATGCAAGAGTGATTGACACATCTTATGTCTTCAAATATCGGGATCAGCCTTCTAATAGAAGACCTTCTTTAAGTAATTTGTGTAAGGTAAGCAGTTCTTTTTTAATTTTAGTATTTCTTTCCCATGCTACAATGTGTCCACTCTGTTGAATTGTTGGCCATACAACCCTTACTTTGGATTCCTATTTTATTTGGGAATTTATAAGTGCAGACATTTTTTCAAATGCTTTTATCTGATCACTCCAAATAACTCTATTCGTTCTGTGTTTAGTAAAATAGTTGTGCTGCTTTTTATTTAGCAGCCTTTTTGTGGTTTGTCTCCCTGTTCTTCTTTTTCCAACTGTGGTTCCTTTTATAAACTGAAGATTAACAAGTATATAACTATTTATCACAAGCTCTGCTTGGTGAATGCTATTGTTTACTTACAATAGTTTCCAAATAGTCTGTGTTAGGTTTTGAACTTCGAAAGAAGGACTCTCCACATAATTGTCTGGATGATGCATGTACTGCAATGAAACTTGTTCTTGCGAAGATTGAACGTGGAGTTGATTGTATCATACCGTTAGTTCGTGAGGAGGTAATATCATAAAGCCTTTTATTTTAAATTTCATTTTCTTTCTTGTGTCCTGATTGTAAGATGGTCATCTACTCCTTTGAATTTAGGTGCAAGAGCCCAAGGTGGCAAAGCTACTTGTCCACAGAATACCAGTGGCTCTTCATAGCGAAGAGTTACACAAAGTTATTCCTGGAGACTTTACCGTTGAAGTTAAGGTTAGGAGAATCTCATGCTTTTTTCTCTCTCATGTCATATAAATAATGAATGACATCTTTATGCAGTTTGCACTACTTTATGCTGATTAGTTTATAAAAGCATATGTCGACATTCAGTAGTTGAACAATCACATTCTTGCTTGTTTGCGTATTTTTAACGGTCTATGCTATAGTCATTCCTCATGTTACATGGATCCTTCAATTGCCTTAATGTACTCGGTCAAACTGGTGTGACATTGGGTATAGGTGCTTTGCTAATTCTTCAAAAAACACCAATATTTGCCAGAAGCTACACGTGCCAATGTCAAATGTTCACAATTACCCTCACCAGATATGTGCTTGTAAACAAATCCATGTTATATGGATCGTTATCAGCGTTGTTAAAGGCAAGTCCAACAAATTATGTTTTTACTATTATAAAACCAAAACCAAAACCAAACCTGTTTTTATTTCAAATGCTACCAAAGAATCTGTAGTTGAAATTAGCTAGTTACATGTTTTTTTTACAAATCTAGTCCCTACATAAACTACTTCATAGTTCATTCTGCAGCTGACATCACATCCACTTTCCTCCCACTTTCTAACTTTTCCTAGGACACAAATTTTAATTAAATTTATCCATTTAATTGTTCAAAAACTTTGAGTACTTGCTCCTGCACTTTCCCTCTCTCCTTTTTTCAAAGGGGGGGGTGAAATTCTCAAGCAATTTGAAGTTCCCCACATTTTATGTGCCTCTGAATTTAAGAGAACCATTGCTCTCTTTGTAACAGCAATGGTAATCAAGATGCTTGCACGCAAAAGATGTTTGAGTAACAATTTGCACGGTTCTTCATCACTTGAGTTGGAACTTTACTTCATTGTATTTAATTTGTCCATTTATGATTGCTAGCAGGCTAATAAAAAAGGGTATGCAGACAAGTATTCTGCCTTCGTCAATTTCAAAAATCAGCAAGAGGCAAATGAGGCATTTGAAAAACTTGAAGGCAACCCAGATAAGGTTGGTATTCTTTCAGGATTTCTTTGTACAAAAGGGCTTTCATCGTCCAACGGGAAGATCAAGTGTGTACATGAGAGAGGCATATGCTTTTATTCAACCTGTATGTCATAACATTTGTTTATCTATCTTTGTTAGGATTCTGTGGGACGACCACAAAAGCTCGTTTCATTTCATCTTGATTCCGGTATATCAGGGGTTTTGTGTGTTTGTAAGATGGCCACCAATAACTTAGATATAGAGGTTAACCCAATGAAGAGGTCATCGGAAGATGAAGAGACCGTGAGAGAGCCAAAGAAACCGAGAATAGAAGATCAATGTACAGAGTTTAAGGAGGCTGGTGCAGGTTGTAATCAGTGTGAAACTCATGTGACGGAGATTGAGAGGTTAAAGAAAGAATTAAGCCACAGAGACGAAGAAATCTCCAATTTGAACAAACTCATTGTTAACCTTGTAAGAAAGCAAGGATTGTAACTCTCCAATATACTTTTGGGGCCTCTAATGAAAACAGATGAGGAGTATCATTTTGACATCAGAGGCCTATCTTTACTTCATGAATGTCAAAGAGCAGCTATTCTTTATGCTGCTTTCTTCTGGAATGCCGGAGAGAAAACACAAGAAAAAGAAGATTCTCCCGTCTTTATTGGAGGCCATTTCTGGAGCTCTAAGTATGATTGTCTAATATGATAAGAGCAATGCTGCCAAGAGTATCTTCTTATGTGATTGCAGTCCTGCTTGATTGTCAACAAGGGGTTATGTTTGAAGTTTTTTCACTTGATGTTTTTCCTCCTGAATTTTAGGCAAGATCAATTGTAACAGTGTTTTCACCTTGATTTCTTCCAATTCTTTAAGCTTATGAATTTTTCCCCTCTTTTTAATCATCTTTATATATATATTTTGTTTTCTTTGTGGGCATCTCTTTACCTCATTTTTTTGTGCTCTGCCGGGAATATGCGTATAGAACTTTATGACGAAACTATGATCTTAGCTGTGTTCTGTTCAGTTCCTTTCAATAGTTTCAGTTGGAAATGGTGGTTTTCTAACTGAATTTAATCATTTTCGCGATGCTTAGTAATTCTTTTTTTTGTTAGATAATAACTAACTTAGCTACCCCAACATCATTAAACTCGCTGCTGAATTTTATTTCCTCTCAAAGGATCAAAATCCACGCAAATCTGTTATACCCATACCCATAAAATGGCAACCACCTGCACCAAATTATTACAAGCTTAATTCTGACGGGGCAGCTTCTCAAAATGGGAAACAATGGTATTGGAGGTGTAATACAATCTAGCAATGGTGCATGGCAGATATGTCACTCTGGCAATATTGCACATGCCAATACTATACAGTCAGAATTACATGCTCTTCTCTATGGACTGCGCTTATCATTGCAACACAGTTACCAACCACTTGAAGTCAATATTGAGGTAATTGCACTACTACAAAAGGATAACCCACATTACACTAACTTAATTCATGATCGCAGGTTACTATTCCGGCAGCTGGGTGGCCCTATCATCAGCCATACTTACTGGGAGGCAAACATGGTTGCTGATACTCTAGCAAAGCATGGCAGGAACTGGAAGCGCTATCCTACTTTTTGACAAAGCTCCTCCTTTTGTCCATAAGGAGCTTCAGGCAGATCAAGCAGGCAAACCAAGGCAACGACTAGTTCAACATCGACCTCTATCCCATAACAACCTACCACCTTTTGTACCCCTAGTTGAACCTTGTTCTAGTAATAGTAGTTCTGCTTGTAATTTAGCTACTACGCCTATGTCCACTTTTTGTACTAATGCCACAGTAGATCATGAAACTCATACTAGCAGTAGTATAGTTGTTAGTCAAGACTACTACTCAGCAACCAATGTGCCAAGGGCACCCCCTGTAACTTTTCCTAAATAATATAATATTATCTTCATGACGAAAAAAAAGAAGAAAGATAATAACTAACCATTTTATTCTAATTGTCTTTTTTGGGATATATATATATATATATATATATATATATAGGGAGGGGGGGGGNCCAATGTGCCAAGGGCACCCCCTGTAACTTTTCCTAAATAATATAATATTATCTTCATGACGAAAAAAAAGAAGAAAGATAATAACTAACCATTTTATTCTAATTGTCTTTTTTGGGATATATATATATATATATATATATATATATAGGGAGGGGAGGGGAGGGGTGGGGATGGGATGGGATGGGAGGGACGGACTATTAACCCACCAAAGTCCATTGTATACAACTTTTTAGATCAAATATAAAAGGGAAAATTACGTGACACATCAAGTATTTATATTGTATTTATTATTCGTAGCTATACTTTCAGCAAATTTACCATTCACAACTATTTTTTTTCATAGCAAATACATGAAATAAGAGATTAATTGTTTTGAACTGAAACAAGAGAGCAACAAGCTTATGTAGCTTAGTTGGTTAGAGCGCCCGTTTGCTTAGGAGAGGTGATGAGTATGACTCTCAATAAGAGCATTTTATTCTTCTATATTTATGTATTTGGCCCAAACTCTTGTAGCTTAGTTGGTTAGAGCGCTCGCTTACTAAGCTGAGGTCTTGAGTTCAACTCTCAATAAGAGCATTTTATTTTATTTTGTATTTTTATATTTGGCCTAAGTTGTATCATTTATATACCCCCGTATATAGTCGATACAATTATATCCTTTGTATACACCCTTGTATTTCGGCTTGGTTACAGTTGATACACGTTGTATTTATTGTGCGAATGAAGACAAACATTTGACACATGCTATATTCTTTTCGCGTTTGAATACAAGTGATACTAGTTAGTAACAATTGAAAAGTAGCTACGAATGGTCATTAGGCAACCCATAGTTGGTTAGAGCGCCCACTTACTTAGCAGAGGTCTTGAGTTCGATTCTCAATAAGAGCATTTTTTATTTTTCTGTATTTCCGTATTTGGCCTAAGCTGTATCATTTATATATACCCACGTATATAGTCAATACGATTATATCTTTTGTATACACCCTTGTATTTCTATATTAGGTCTAAGTTGTATAATTTATATATACCCTCGTATATAGTCGATACAATTATATCCTTTGTATACACCCTTGTATTTCAGCTTGATTACAGTTGACACATGTTGTACTTGTTGTGCGAATGAAGATAGTTGACACAGGTTGTATTCGTTTCGCATTTGAGTACAAGCGATACAAGTTAGTAACAATTGAAAAGTAGCTACAAATGGTAATTAGGCAATCCATAGTTGGTTAGAGCGCCCACTTACTTAGCAGAGGTCTTGAGTTCGATTCTCAATAAGAGCATTTTTTATTTTTCTGTATTTCTGTATTTGGCCTAGGCTGTATCATAAATATATACCCTCGTATATAGTCGATACGATTGTACCTTTTGTATACACCCTTGTATTTCAGTTGTGTTACAGTTGATGCATGTTGTATTTGTTGTGCGAATGAAGACAATTGCGTGAACAATCGAATACAATTGATACAGATTGTATTCATTGTAATACGAATACAGTTGACACAGGTTGTATTCGTTGTGCGTTTGAATACAAGTGATACAAGTTAGTAACAATTGAAAAGTAACTAAAAATGGTAATTAGGCAAACCATAGTTGGTTAGAGCGCCCTCTTACTTAGCAAATGTCTTGAGTTCGACTCTCAATAAGAGCATTTTATTTTTCTGTATTTCTGTGGTTTGCCTAAGTTGTATTCGTTGTGCGATACGAATACAGTCGATACATGTTATATCATTTGTATACACCCATGTATTTCGGCTTGGTTACAGTTAATACATGTTGTATTTGTTGTGCGAATGAATATAATTGCGGCAACGAATACAACTGATACAAGTTGTATTCATTGCGCGGGAATACAATTGACAGAGGCTGTATTCGTCGCATGTTTGAATACACGTAATACAAGTTAGTAGCAAATGAACAGTATACAAATGGTAATTAGACAAACTGCAGTTACTAGGCTCTAAACTAAAGTGCTTTATAAAAAACTCCTCACTGTAAATCTCCAATGAAGGGGCTAACTGTTAAATAACTATATTTAGCAGTTAGCTACCTTAAAAAGTCAAATATTGTTCCATGGAAATGAGTCTAGATCAGGGTGGCACAACAGTATCTGGGGCCTAAAGCCAAACTTCAACGAGGGGCTCTAAGTTTTTTCATATTTAGAAACTCATTTAATAAAATTTTATTTTGATGTTTATTTTTCTAACTTTTTGAAATTATAAATTTTTTAATGATTTATTTGTAATCAATTCCTTAACTAAGATTATATATATTTCTACTTTCTAGGATTATTATCAATGATTTTCTAAAAAACCTATGTTAAACTCTCCCCAACTTCTTCTTCTTCTTCTTCTTCTTGGATTCCATTCTCTTCTAGCTCAATTATATTTGTGATTGTTCATTTACCATAAATTCTTCCTATTTTTGGGGATTGTATTAAAATTTCAATTCTTCTCTTTTTTTTGGCATTTTTAATATGCGAATTCATATTTTCTTGTTGACATATTAAAATTTTAATTAATTAAAAAGGATAATACATATACTTACAAACAAAAGATATCAAAAAATAATAAATTTTAGAAGCAAAATAATTAGAAAAGTATAGAACAATTGAAATTGGTTTAACAAATAGTCATAGATAACTTGATATTACTTTTGTTGTTTTTAAAAGGAATATAAAAGATTAAGTAAAAACCATTTTAAAGAGAAAGTATTAAAAGTATTGTGAGCCCTATGATAATAATAGTAATAAAAGTAATGTGAGCCCTATGATAATAATAATAATAATATATAAAGAAGACAAGAAATATATTCACACGTAAGTTACTATTCGTATGCCCAAATTATCTCTATTTTCTTATTTATGAAAAATATATTTTTTTATATACTAGATATTTTTTAAAAAAATTCATCAAATATAAATACAACTATTTATTAATATCAGAAAATTTTGGGGAAATACTTGAGTGGCTTCCTACTTGAGCAGACATCTTTCGTGCCATCACTTTACACACTAATGACAGTAAAAAATAATTGAATAAAGATATGTGAAGTTCTCTGCTTCCTAGATTTTCTTTGCCGTAAACTTGATGCATGGAAAAAGGACTACAGTTTTCAAGTATTTTTATTGGATAAATAACATTCTGCCTTAGTCCCAATCCAAGGTGGCAACTAAAAGTTCGTAGTATGAAAGAAGTCAACTCATGACTGCTTTATCCTTGTATTTTTTTTGGGGCTAGAATTTCTTTTAGTTTAATGATTTTCTTTTATAAGGACAATATAAAAAGTTGATTAATAATGTTTAGCGTTTGCTTGATAAATAAGAGAACTCGCATTTCTTGTTAGTATATTGAAGATGCTCCTGACAAATATTTTTCATTCACAAAACCTATAGGTTGCGAGGCAGTCACATGAGCTAAAAGGCTAATCAAATATGTGATGAAAGATTATTGAAAATCCTCCACCTTATAATCAGAGGTCACATATTTGAATTTTTGGATTAGAGAAATTTTTGACGGGGCTGCACCCTAGATGGTGAAACTCTTGTAATCGAATGTATCACTAGCTTACACTTTAACTTAGGTATCACGAAGTACGTGAAATCTCGTGTGAATAACCACCTTGCAAGGCTAAATATTCATGATAACCGATAGTGAGTAGTACAGTGAGGGAAGGACGAAAAGAGCCCCCATCAGGAAGTTAAATAGAACATGAAACCATAATTTTTCAAGAAGTTGGAGAAGACATGACGGTGATCGTGTGCATGATGAAGAATACTAATAAACAATAACATGGCTAAGGGACCCTATTGGAGCCATAGCAAAAACGAATCTTCATAGTACAATTGTCACTACTTATGAAACCGAACCTTGGGTATCTATCTTACTCTTAATGAACCTATCTAATATGAATTCGAATTATAACATATTTGGCTTCTTAAGAGGTCAAATGTGCTTCTTCTTTTTTTCTTTCTAAAAAGTACTTCTTTTTTTCCTAACTTGAGGTGTTTGGCCAAGTTTTTTTTGGAGGGGGGGGGGGGGGGGGGGGGGGGGGGGGGAGTGCTTTTGGGAAGAAGCAGAAGTAGTTTCTGAGAAGCAGAAAAAAGCAGCTTCTTCCCAAAGTAGAAGCAGAAAAAAATAGCTTCTTCCCAAAAGCAGAAGCAGAAGCAGTTTTGACTTTTTTTCTTACCAAAAATACCCTTAACAAATTATAGTATATACCAAAATAACTGCTAAACGTAATACTTAGGATATTAATGTATACATATTTCTTATTATTTTTGTCACGACCCCAAAATACCAGTCATGATGGCGCCTATCGTGAAATCAGGCAAGCCACACATTTCATTTGATAAAAGTTATTTTCAGGAAAATCACTATATTTATAGCAAAAGTCTCGTTTTTATAAAGCATTTGAGGGTTTAACATCATTAATAACATAAGTAAAAGAGAACCCGATCCCAGATCTAGTGTCACCGAGTTATGAGCTACTATAAAATAGAAATATCGAAATACAAAAGTAGACAACATAGTCTGAAATAACAAAATGCGACATGAAGGTAAAGAGGAAGAAGTCGAGGTTGCGATCGCCAACTGCTACCTCGAAAACTCCGAAAGAAACTCTGATAGCCAATCATCAACCACTCCCAAGTCCCGTTGTACATGGATCCGCACACAAGGTGCAGGGGGTAACATGAGTACACCAACTCAGAAGTAACGAACCCAAACTATGGGCTGAGAGGTAGTGACAGACTAAACCTCAACAATTATAGTAAGACAACGTACATAAATTAGACATGTTCACAGTTTTATCAGATAATGAAACAAAATATGCCAGGTATGACCAATATCCCCTATATAACTCAGTATACTCTACATGCCAATATATGTCAACAATGTGGAAAAGGAACATAATGCTCACAACTCTCACACGGAAGTCCACTCAGTACTGTATATGGCTCTCAGGCCCAGGGAAGATTCATCCTGGAATATGCATAAACATTGGTGACTGTGGTCACTAAGTACTGAGGGAAGGCCAATCCATCCCCACGGAGAAGATCCATCTCCGGAATAAGACACTCGGATAAGGTCCATGCCCAGGGATGATCCACCCCTCACATATCATCAACTTCAGACAAGATCCATGTCCAGGGAAAATCCATCCCTCAAATATTAATGCGCTCACTGGGGGTGTAAAGAATCCGGAGGAGCTCCTACTAGCCCAAGCGCTATAGCAATCCAACAAAGGCATAATCATAATATCTCTACGGTGTGCAATCCGATCTCATAATTGTCTCTCAATAACAGGCTCTCGGCCACTCAGTCATTACTCACCAGTCTCGCTCACATGGGCTCACAAATGCATGCACTAGCCCGAATCAATGCTAATCTACAAGATTAACAATTACCGAGACTGAGACATGATATGATATTCTATAACAAGACTGAGTATATATAAAGTCAATAAAAACACATAAGGTGACAACAATATAGGACCACTCGGGTCTCAGCATTTTCGGCGTGAAACCTTAGCATTATACTTAGCATGATTTCAAGCATGTTCACATTAACTACATTAATAGAAGTGCGAATATCAATCCGTAATAGCTACTAGACGGTGCCATGGGATGAGCCAGGCCACAAAGCACTCGGTGTACGCCCGCACGCCCGTCACTTGGCATGTGCGTCACCTAAAGTATAATCATATAGCATATAGTTCGGGGTTTCGAACCCTCAGAACCAAGTTTGGAAACGTTACTTACCTCAAACCGGCTAAAATCCTAGCCCACAATGCCTTTGCCTGTAGACTCGGCCTCCGATTGCTCCAAATCTAACCAAAAATCAGATTTATATCATTAATATATGCTAAGGAACGAAGCCCACTCGAAAATTATCAAATTCAACCAAAAATCCCGAAATTGGCCAAACCCGACCCCCGGTCCCACGTCTCGGAATTCAACAAAAATCACATCATAAGAATCATCATCCTCCCACGAGTCAGCCGTTATTCCCGGCTGGCATACATACCAAGAACATCAAAATTGGACTTCAAATGACCCCTCAAATCCCCAATTAAAGGTCTCCAATTTATAAACCCTTATCTTCCAATTTTAGTCACTAATTCCCATAAATTTCACCACAATCGGTCAAATGATACCATATAAATGAGTTTTAGGTCAAAAAATCTTACCTCCACGAAGTTCCCTCGAATTCCCTCTTCACAACTCTCCAAAAAGCTTCAAATCCGAACCCAAATGGTGGAAAAATGACTAAAATTCGCTAAGGCTTCTATTTATATGTTCTGCCCAGCAATGAACGCATATGCGGCTCATTTATCGCACCTGCGATCCCAGGTGCGCACCTGCAAAATTTCATTAAAAG
This sequence comes from Nicotiana undulata, assembly GCA_005239495.1. NCBI lineage: Eukaryota > Viridiplantae > Streptophyta > Magnoliopsida > Solanales > Solanaceae > Nicotiana > Nicotiana undulata. The sequence goes on from ML266675.1 coordinate 52,669, forward strand.
ACCAAATCTGCACCTGCGCTTCACCTACCGCACCTGCGACTTCGCAAGTGCGACCAATCGTCCGCATCTGCGGTCCTTCTCCCCCTTAGCCATTTCCTCACTTGCAATGCCCAATTCTCACCTGCGGTGACCGCACCTACGTCCATCCCTCCGCATCTGCGAAAATCACATAGCATATCACAACAGCAACCCTCTAAGTCCAAAAACTCCTCCGTTAACCATCTGAACCCATCCTGAGGCCCTCGGCGCCTCAACCAACGGTACCCACAAGTCACAAATGATCACCCGAACTTAGTTGAACCCTCGGAACACCCAAAATAATATCAAAACACCAAATCAACCCATGATTCAAGCCTAAGGATCTTTAAACTTCCGAAAAATGACCGACGATGCCGAAACTAACCAAACCTCGTCCGAATGACCTGAAAATTTGCAAACACATCCAAAATGACACTACGAACCTGTTCCACCTTCCGGAATTCCATTCCGACCCTGATAGATAGTTTCCATTGCCGACCGGAAATCACTAAAAACTCAATTTTACAATTCAAACCTAATTCTACTCCGGACCTTCGAAAAATATTCCGAACACACTCCTAAGTCCCAAATCACCTAACGAATCTATCTAAGTTATAAAAACCACATTCCGAGGTTGTTTACCTAATAGTCAACTTCCGATTGACTTTTCTAACCATAAGGCCAACTTAAGAGACTAAGTGTCTCATTTCTCACCACGACCACTCCGAACCCAAACTAACCGACCCAACACAACATAAATTGGTTAAGAAACATATGATAAAGCAAAAACAAGGGAAACTAGGCTAATCTCGTGGAACGACCGGCTGTGTCGTTACATTCTCCCTCTCTTAAACAAACGTTCATCCTCGAATGGATCTAGAAACATAACTGGAGTTTCAAATAAGTGAGGATATCTACTCCACATCTCCCGCTCGGTCTCCCAGGTGGCCTCCTCCACCGGCTGTCCTCTCCACTGCACCTTCACTGAAGCTATATCCTTAGATCTCAACCTTCTGACTTGTTGACCCAAAATAGCCACTGGCTCTACCTCATACGACATATCACCCTCTAGCTGAACTGAGTTTAAGTCCAAGACATGAGACGGGTCACCAACATACTTCCGGACCATGGAAACATGAAACACCGGATGGACACTCGATGATCTGGGTGGCAAAGCAAGTCTATAAGCCACCTCTCCAACCCTCTGAAGCACCTCAAAAGGCACAATTAAGCGGGGACTCAACTTGCCCCTCTTCCCGAACTGCATAACACCCTTCATGGGTGACACCTTCAGCAACACCTTATCCCCAACCATAAAAGACACATCCCGGACCTTCCGGTCCGCATAACTCTTCTTCCTATACTGCACGGTGCGAAGCCGCTCCTGAATCAACTTCACCTTATCCAATGCATCTTGTACCAAATCTTTGCCTAATAGCCTGGCCTCACCGGGCTCGAACCAACCGACTGGAAATCTACACCTCCTCCCATATAAAGCCTCGTACGTAGCCATCTGAATACTCGACTGATAACTATTATTATAAGCAAACTCTGCGAGTGGAAGAAACTGGTCCCATGAACCCCCGAAATCAATGACACAAGCACGCAACATGTCCTCCAGAATCAGAATAGTGCGCTCTGACTGTCCGTCAGTCTGAGGATGAAACAATGTGATCAACTCAACCTGAGTACCCAACTCTCTCTGCACGGCCCTCCAAAACTGCAATGTGAACTAAGTAACTCTGTCAGAAATGATAGAAACTAGGACACCATGCAACCGGACAATCTCCCGGATGTAAATCTCAGCTAATCGCTCCGAATAATAAGTAGTACCAACAAGAATGAAGTGCGCGAACTTGGTCATCCGATCCACAATGACCCAAATGGCATCAAACTTCCTCGAAGTCCGTGGGAATCCAACTACAAAGTCCATGGTGATCCGCTCCCACTTCCACTCCGGAATATCCAATCTCTGATGCTATCCCCCTAGTCTTTGGTGATCATACTTGACCTGCTGACAGTTGAGACACCGAGCTACAAACTCAATAATATCCTTCTTCATCCGCCTTCACCAGTAATGCTGCCTCAGATCCTGATACATCTTCGCGGCACCCGGATGGATGGAATACAACGAGCTGTGGGCCTCTACTAGAATCAACTCTCGAAGACCATCCACATTAGGCACACATATCCGACCCTGTATCCTCATAACCCTATCACCATGAATAACCACATCCCCGACGTCACCTCGCCGGACCCTATCCTGAAGAACGAGCAAGTTTGGGTCATTATACTGGCGCTCTCTGATACGGTCATAAAGAGAAGACCTAGAGGCTACACAAGCCAATACTCGGCGGGGCTGTGATAGATCCAATCTCACCAACTGGCCCGCTAAGGCCTGAACATCAAGTGCTAATGGTCTCTCTGCAGCTGGGAGATATGCTAGACCCCCCAAACTCTCTACTCCGCGACTCAAGGCATCGTCCACTACATTGACCTTCCCCCGAATGGTATAGAATAATGATATCATAGTCCTCGAGAAGCTCCAACTATCTCCTCTTATGCAAACTCAAATCCTTCTACTTAAACAGATGTTGCAGACTACAGTGATCAGTAAAAACCTCACAATGCACCCCGTACAAATAGTGACGCCAGATCTTCAAGGCGTGAACAATGGTTGCTAGCTCGAGATCATGCACTACGTAATTCTTCTCGCGAGTCTTCAATTGGCGTGAGGCGTAGGCAATTACCCTACCCTCCTGAATCAATACACTACCAATGCCTATCCTCGAGGCATCACAATATACTGTATAAGAACATGAAGCTGATGGCAACACTAACATTGGAGTTGTGGTCAAAGAAGCCTTGAGCTTCTGAAAGCTCTCCTCACACTCGTCCGACCACCTGAACGGAGCACCACTCTAGGTCAATTTGGTCAAGGGCGATGAAATAGAAGAAAACCCCTCCATAAAGTGACGGTAATACCCCGCCAAACCAAGGAAGCTCCTAATCTCTATAGCTGAGGACGGTTGAGCCTACTCTGCACCGCCTCTATCTTCTTCGGAGCAACCTGAATACCCTCACTGGACATCACGTGCCCCAAGAAAGCTACTGAGCCAAGCCAAAACTCATACTTGGAGAACTTTTCATAAGGCTTCTCCTTCCCCAGTCTCTGTAAAACAACTCTCAAATGCTGAGCATGCTCCTCCTGGCTACGAGAATATATCAGGATGTCGTCATTGAACACAATAACAAAGGAATCCAAGTACGGATGAAACACAATGTTCATCAATTGCATGAACGCTGCTGGGGCATTGGCCAGCCCAAAAGACATCACCATGAACTCATAATCACCGTAACGAGTCCTGAAAGCTGTCATGGGAATATCAGAATCCCGAATCTTCAGCTGATGATACCCGGATCTCAAATCAATCTTAGAGAACACTCTGGCTCCTTGAAGCTGGTCAAACAAATCATCAATACGAGGCAAAAGATACTTATTCAATACACATTCTCATGGAACCATCCTTCTTTTTCACAAACAACACCGGTGCATCCCAAGGTGACACACTAGGCCGAATGAACCCCTTATCTAGGAGTTCCTGAAGCTGCTCTTTCAATTCCTTCAACTCTAATGGTGCCATACGATACAATGGAATAGAAATGGGCTTAGTTCCCGGCACCAAGTCAATACCAAAATCAATATCCCTATCAGGTGGCATGCCTGGCAGGTCAGCAGGAAACCTGTCCGGAAAATCACGGACCACAGGAATAGAATCCATAGTGGGAGTCTCAACACTGATATCCCACACAAAATCCAAATACGATCAACACCCTTTCTCTACCATACGCTGAGCCTTCAAGTAAGAAATCACCTTACTAGGCACATACTCAACAGGACCTGTCCACTCAACCCTCGGAAATCCTGGCATCGCCAAGGTCACGATCATTGCGTGAGAATCTAGAACAACATGGCACGGAGATAGCTAATCCATGCCCAATATCACATCAAAGTCAACCATTCTAAGCAATAACAGATCCACCCTGTTCTCCAAACCCCCAATAGATATCACACATGACCAATACACACGGTCCATAATAATAGTATCGCCCACCGGGGTCGACACATGAACAAATGTAACTAAGGACACACGAGGCATATCTAGAAAATGGGCAAAGTACAATGAAACATAAGAATACATGGAACCAGGATCAAATAAGACTGAAGCGTCTCGGCGACAGACTGATACAATACCTGTAATCACTGCATTTGAGGCCATAACATCTAGTGTAGCTGGAAGTGCATAAAAACGAGCCTGACCTCCACATGATCGACCTCCCCCTCTAGGCCAGCTTCTAACTGACTGCCCCCACCCTTATGTCACGACCCCAAATCCTAACAGGCCGTGATCGCGCCTATCGTGGAACTAGGCTAGCCAACCATCACTTTACTACGCATTTGTTCAATTATAGGAGTTCACAATTTAATAATAAGCATGCAACCATAGCATCAAATAATATAATTAAGTCTTAGAGTTCCCATATTAGCCTAAACAAACCTCCCAAGAACTGAAGTCAATAGTCATGAACATCTAAGAATAAATAAGTCTAACTCTGCTAAAACTATAATATATGTCTCTGAATCAAATGCTAAAACTAAATAAGGAAGGAAAATGGAGAAGCTGTGGACGATGGACAGCTACCTCGAAACTCCGTAAACAGCTGCTAACGAACAAGGCAGCTACTGCTCCAATTCGGTACCCGAATCTGTGCACAGAGGCACAAGGAGTCTTTATGAGTACGCCAACTCAGTAGTAATAAAAATAAACCACAGTCCGAGAATTATAAAACACACAGTACAGATGCACAATTCCACAAAACTAGTAAAACACCAAGTCACCATGTAATATTCATCAAATAATAAGTTCGAAATCAGTTTCCAGTAATCCCTTGAAAACAAGTGAAATATCAGTATATCTCAGTAAAATTCTCAGTAAAACCAGTTTGAAAATGAAGTAAATCATAGTTCGAAAACTCAGTAAAACTCTTCATAAAACTGCCCCTCGGGCCATAATCATTTTTCGTAACAATTTTTTTATCAGGCATTCTTAAAATCACTCAATAATAGCCCCGCGAGCAGTAATCATCACTCAGTATCAGCCCCGCAAGCAATAATCATCACTCAATAGGTACCTGCGCTCACTAGGGGTGTGTACAGACTCCGGAGGGGTCCTACAACCCAAGCGCTTTAACAACATAAGGCCTGAAAGCCTCCTCACAATATAGGCCTGAAAGCCTCCCTCATATAAGGTCTGAAAGCCTCTCTCATATAAGGCCTGAAAGCCTCCTCACAATATAGGCCTGAAAGCCGCCCTCATATAAGGCCTGAAAGCCTCCTCACAACATAGGACTGAAAGACTCCCTCATAAAAGGCTTGAAAGCCTCCTCACAACATAGGCCTGAAATCCTCCCTCATATAACGGCTGAGAGCCTCCTCACAATATAGGCCTTAACGCCTCACTCAGTCAGACACTCTCAAATTTCCCTTAGGCCATAAACATATCGGGTTCTCGACCCAAAACAGTGTTTTATTTTCAAGAAATACTATCAAAATACTCTGAGTGTAAAAACAATTTCACAGGAAGGACTGAGTGTAAAATCACAACATATCAGTGAGGAAAATATAGTAAACACAACCCCAAGGGGAAAAGAGATTGGCACTAGGCCTCAAATACGGCTTACATATTTCATGAGCATCGACACATGAAATACCGGATGAACACTCGATAGACTGGGTGGAAAGGCAAGCCTATAAGCCACCTCTCCAACCTTCTGAAGTACCTCAAATGGACCAATAAACCGTGGACTCAGATTTCCTCTCTTTCCGAACCTCATAAAACCCTTCATGGGTGATACCTTCAGCTATACCTTATCACCTTCCATAATTGACACATCCCCGACCAGATAACTCTTCTGCCTAGACTGCGCCGTGCGAAGTCGCTCGTTAATCAACTTCACCTTCTCCAACGCATCCTGAATCAAGTCTGTGCCCAATAACTTATCCTCACCAGGCTCGAACAACCCAACCGGAGATCTACACCTCCTACCATACAAAGCCTCATACGGGGCCATCTGAATACTGGGTTGGTAGCTGTTATTATATGCAAACTCCGCCAGCGGCAGAAACTGATCCCATGAACAACCAAAATCAATCACACAAGCCCGTAACATGTCCTCCAATATCTGAATAGTCCGTTACGACTGCCCGTCGGTCTGAGGGTTGAATGCAGTGCTCAACTCTACATCAGTACCCATACCTTTCTGTACAGCCCTCCAAAACTAAGATGTGAACTGAGTACCTCTGTCAGAAATAATAGAAACCGGAACTCCATGCAACCGAACAATCTCCTTAATGTAAATACCAGCTAACCGCTCTGAAGTATAAGTAGTACTGACAGGAATCAAATGCATGGACTTGGTCAATCTATCCACAATGACCTAAATAGCATCAAAACCCTTCAAAGTCCGTGGAAGCCCAACTACAAAATCCATAGTAATTCTCTCCCATTTCCACTCTGGAATATCTAACCTCTGAAGCAAACCACCTGGTCTCTGGTGCTCATACTTGACCTACTGGCAGTTGAGACACCATGCTACATACTCAACAATATCTCTCTTCATCCGCCTCCACCAATACCGCTGTCTCAGATCCTGATACATCTTCGCGGCACCCGGATGGATAGAATACCGCGAGCTGTGAGCCTATGCTAATATCAACTCTCGAATACCCTCTACATTGGGCACGCAAATACGACCCTGCATCCTCATAACTCCATCATCACCAATAGTCACATCTCTAGCATCGCCTCTACGAACCCTATCCTGGAGAACTAACAAGTGTCGGTCATCATACTGTCTTGCCTTAATCTGATCAAATAAAGAAGACCGAGAAGCCATGCTAGCTACCACCCGTGGAGGATCTGACAAATCCAATCTCACTAACTGACCCGCTAAAGCCTGAACATCAAGGGCTAAAGGTCGCTCTGCTGCTGAAAGATAAGCTAGACTTCCCAAACTCTCGGCTCTGCGACTCAAGGCATCGGCCACCACATTGACCTTCCCCGGATGATACAAAATAGTCAAGTCATAGTCCTTGAGAATCTCCAACCATATCCTCTGTCTCAGATTCAAGTCTTTCTACCTTAGCAGATACTGCAAGCTACGATGATCGGTGTAAATCTCACACTGCACTCCATACAAATAATGCCGCCAAATCTTTAAGGCATGAACAATAGCAGCTAACTCAAGATCGTGCACCAGGTAATTCTTCTCGTGCACCTTCAATTGTCTAGATGCGTAGGCAATCAACCTACCATCCTGCATCAACACCGCTCCCAAACCAACTCTCGAAGCATCACAATAGACTGTGTAAGAGCCTGAACCAGTAGGCAACACCAAAACTGGAGCTGTGGTCAATGCTGACTTGAGCTTCTGAAAGCTATCCTCACATTCATCGGACCATCTGAATAGAACGCCCTTCTGTGTCAATCTGGTCAAAGGTGAAGCAATAGAAGAGAATCCTTCTACAAAGCGACGGTAATAACCCGCCAAACCAAGGAAACTCTGAATCTATGAAGCTGAAGACGGTCTAGGCCAACTCTGCACCGCCTCAATCTTCTTCGGATCAACCTGAATACCCTCACTAGACACCACGTGCCCCAAGAAAGCCACTGAGCCAAACCAAATCTCATACTTGGAGAACTTTGCATAAAGCTTCTCCTCCCTCAATCTCTGTAACACAAACCTCAAGTGTTGAGCATGCTCTTCCTGGCTACGAGAATAAACCAGGATGTCATCAATGAACACGATAACGAAAGTATCAAGATAGGGCTGAAATACGCTGTTCATCAATTGCATGAACGCTGCTGGGGCATTGGTCAGCCCAAATGACATAACCAAAAACTCATAATGACCGTATCTGGTCCTGAAAGCCGTCTTCGGAATATCAGAATCCCGAATCTTCAACTGATGATACCCCGACCTCAAGTCGATCTTGGAGAATACCTTAGCTCCCTGAAGCTGATCAAATAAGTCGTCAATACGAGGCAACGGATAACGATTCTTCACTGTAACCTTATTCAACTGTCTATAATCAATACACATGCGCATCGAACCATCCTTCTTTTTCACAAACAACACCGGCGCACCCCAAGGCGATACGCTAGGCCGAATGAACCCCTTATCTAAGAGTTCCTGAAGCTGCTCTTTTAATTCCTTCAACTATGCCGGTGCCATGCGGTACAGTGGAATAGAGATGGGCTGAGTGTCGGGCACCAAGTCAATACCAAAATCAATATCCCTGTCAGGTGGCATGCCTGGCAGGTCTGCAGGGAATACATCCGGAAAATCACGGACTACGGGAACAGAATCCACAGATGGAGTCTCACTACTAACATCCCTCACAAACGCAAGATAAGATTCACACCCTTTCTCAACCATACGCTGAGCCTTTAAATAAGAAATCACTCTGCTAGGCACATGCTCTATAGACCCTCTCCACTCAACTCTCGGAACTCCGGGCATATCTAAGGTCATGGTCTTAGCGTGACAATTAAGAATCGCATAACATGGGGATAACCAATCCATGCCCAGAATTACATCAAAATCGACCATACTGAGTAACATCAAGCCCACTCGGGTCTCCAGCCCCCAATAGATATAATACACGACCGGTACAGACGGTCCACAATAATAGTATCGCCCACCGAAGTCGAAACATGAACAGAAGTAACTAGAGACTCACGGGGCATATTCAGAAAATGAGCAAAATAGGATGAGACATAAGAGTACGTGGAACCAGGGTCAAATAAAGCCAAAGCATCACTGTGACAAACTGAAATAGTACCTGTAATCACTGCATCGGATGCCATAGCGTCAGGCCTAGCCATAAGTTCATAAATACGTGGCTGGCCTCCACCTGCTCGACCTCCCCCTCTAGGACGACCTCTCGCTGCCTGACCACCACCCCTAGCAGCCTGGGTAGGTGGTGAAGTGACTAGGGCTGAAGCCGAGGGCTGGACCCTCTGCTGGTATGAACTACTAGGACGACGGGGACACTTCCTCCACCCATGTCCGAACTCTCCACACTCATAACAACCACCTGAAGCCGGAGAAGAAAACTGACAAGAACCTCTGTCACCCTGATGACCACCAGGCGAAACATGCATAGAAGAGCCCTGATAAGATGATGCTCGGGTGGAGCTCTGAGCTGGGAGTGCACTAAAAGATGAACGTCCCTGATGAGAATTGCGAGGACCTTGCCCCGAAGATACACCACTGAAAGCTGGGTGAACTAGCTGTGGAGGTCTAAATGGACGACCTCTGTTGTGATGAAACTGCCCTCTAGAAGGGGAACCACTGAAGTTACCCGATCTCCGAGGCCTCTTGACCTCCCTCTCCTCACGATCCTGCCTACAAACCGACTCGATGTCCCGAGCAATGTCAACAACCTGCTCAAATGTAGCTCCAGACACTCTCTCTCTTGTCATCAAGATCCGAAGCTGATAAGTAAGACCATATACAAACCTCCTAATCCTCTCCCTATCAGTAGGGACAATCTCAGAAGCATGTCTGGCCAACTCAGAAAACCTCATCTCGTACTAAGTAACTGACAACTCTCCCTGACGCAGCTGCTCAAACTGCATGCGTTGCTCCTTTCTGTAGGACTGAGGAACATACTTCTCCAAAACGATCATGGAGAATTTCTGCCATGTGAGTGGTGTTGAACAAATCAGCCAACGCCTCTCGAATGACTCCCACCAAGTAAAAGCAGCACCAACAAACTGAAATGTAGCAAACGAGACCCCACTGGTCTCCAAAATACCCGCAGTACGTAGTATCCTCTGGCATTTATCCAGAAAACCTTGGGCATCCTCACCTTCTGTGGCGCTGAAAGTCGGAGGCTTAAGTCTGCTGAACCTCTCCAGTCTACGCTGCTCATCCTCGGGTATAGCTGGAACTACAAAATCTTGGACTAGGAAAACCGGCTGAGCTGGGTCTACCCCCGGTGTCTGAATACCCTATACAGCCTGGTCAGGTGTCCGGGCAGCTGGAGTCTGATTGCCTCCCTCGACCTGAGCTGCAGTGGCAGTAGTGGACATAGCAACTGCCTGAGCTAAACTGGAACACACCGTCAATATCTGAGCCAGGGTCTCTTTAAGACCCGGAATAATGATAGGCACTGCCGGTGCCTAAGCCTGTCACGCTGGAGCGGCGGGAACCTGATCCTAAATGATATGGGGATCATGTGGTACTACCCCGGCTGCTACCTGGGCTAGTCACCTACCTCTACCACGACCTCGACCCCTTGTGGGTGTAGCTGGTGCTTGTTCACCCTGATCGGTATTGCGTGTCCTCACCATCTGTGAGAGAGTGAAACAACGTAAGTTTAAATTTCAATAATCAATAGATTGGCACGGAAGAGTTCAAGAAAATAGAGATGTTTCCTAAAAGTTCTGCAGCCTCTCGAAGATAAGTACAGACATCTCCGTACCGATCCGCAAGACTCTACTAAACCTGCTCATGACTGTTGGATCCTATGTAACCTAGAGCTCTGATACCAACTTGTCATGACCCCAAATCCTAACAGGTGGCGCCTATCGTGGAACTAGGCTAGCCAACCATCACTTTACTACGCGTTTGTTCAATTATAAGAGTTCACAATTTAATAATAAGCATGCAACCATAGCATCAAATAATATAATTAAGTCTTAGCGTTCCCATATTAGTCTAAACAAACCTCCCAAGAACTGAAGTCAATAGTCATGAACATCTAAGAATAAATAAGTCTAACTCTGCTAAAACTATAATATATGTCTATGAATCAAATGCTAAAACTAAATAAGGAAGGGAAATGGAGAAGCTGTGGATGCTGGACAGCTACCTCGAAACCCCATAAACTGCTGCTAACGAACAAGGCAGCTACCGCTCCAATTCGGTACCCGAATCTATGCACAGAGGCACAAGGAGTCTTTATGAGTACGCCAACTCAGTAGTAATGAAAATAAACCACAGTCTGAGAATTATAAAACACACAGTACAGATACACAATTCCACAAAACTAGTAAAACACCAAGTCACCATGTAGTATTCATCAAATAATAAGTTCGAAATCAGTTTCCAGTAATCCCTTGAAAACAAGTGAAATATCAGTATATCTCAGTAAAATTCTTAGTAAAACCAGTTTGAAAATGAAGTAAATCATAGTTCGAAAACTCAGTAAAACTCTTCATAAAACTGCCCCTCGGGCCATAATCATTTTTCGTAACAATTTTTTTATCAGGCATTCTTACAATCACTCAGTAACAGCCCCGCGAGCAGTAATCATCACTCAGTATCAGCCCCGCGAGCAATAATCATCACTTATTAGGTACCTGCGCTCACTGGGGGTGTGTACAGACTCCGGAGGGGTCCTACAACCCAAGCGCTATAACAACATAGGCCTGAAAGCCTCCTCACAATATAGGCATGAAAGCCTCCCTCATATAAGGTCTGAAAGCCTCCTCACAATATAGGCCTGAAAGCCTCCCTCATATAAGGCCTGAAAGCCTCCTCACAACATAGGACTGAAAGCCTCCCTCATAAAATGCCTGAAAGCCTCCTCACAACATAGGCCTGAAAGCCTCCCTCGTATAAGGGATGAAAGCCTCCTCACAATATAGTCCTGAATGCCTCACTCAATCAGACACTCTCAATTTTCCCTTAAGCCATAAACATATCGGGTTCTCGACCCAAAACAGTGTTTCATTTTCAAGAAATACTATCAAAATACTCAGAGTGTAAAAACAATTTCACAGGAAGGACTAAGTGTAAAATCACAACATATCAGTGAGGAAAATATAGTAAACACAACCCCAAGGGGAAAAGAGATTGGCACTAGGCATCAAACACGGCTTACAACCCAAATCATATCATAATAAAATAGTACTAATTAAGCATAGGCTTAAAAGTCGGTTTAGCAACTCAATAGTTGCCTAAATACGGAAGATATTTCCAAAGTTCCAACCTTTTCATTTCAAAACCCGTGAAAGGGTGCATAGTCCGAGTTTCATACCCTCAGGACAGGATTTAAAGACATTACTTACGTCAAACTAGCCCGAAACTACTTCGCAACGCGTTTTCCCTTTGAATCAACTTCCGGATGCTCCAAATCTACCAAGTTCAGCTTTTTATCATCAATATATGCTTAAGGAACGAATTCCAACCGAAATATATCAAATTTAGCTCAAAAATCCGAATTCGGTAAAAACCCGACCCCAGGGCCCACGTTTCGAAACTCAAAAATTTTTATACCAAAATGTTCTTCGTCCTCTCACGAGTCCATACATATAAAGAACACCAAACGCGGAGGCCGTTTGACCCCTCAAGTCGACCCTTAAAGGTCTCATAATCTCAAGCCCTAAACCCACATTTTTCTACTGATTTTCATGAATTTAATACTGGGATTATGTTCTATAATCACCCATAATTGAGTTTTAATGGTCAAAATACTTACCTATATGAAGAACACTGATTTCCCTTTTCAAAAATCACCTCAAGAGCTCTCTGACCGTACAAACATTGGTGTAAAAAGGGTTTAAGTCGCGGAGGGTTTAATTTATATTTTGCCCAGGGTTTCCGCACCTGCGACCCACTTAACCGCACCTACGAGACCGCACCTGCGGTCCCCTAACCACACCTGTGACCCACTGCCCGCACCTGCGGTCAAACTTCCGCAGGTGCGGTTACTCCAGCACCAGCAGTTGCATTGTTGCAATTCCCAAGTTCAAACCTCCGTTAAGCACCCGAATTAAATACCGAGCCCCTCGGGACCCCAACCAACTATACCAACACACCACATATGATCATTCAACCTTAGTTGCACTCTCAAAACACTAAAATTAACATCAAAATACCAAAATCGCATCGGAATCAAGCCTAAGAACTTTCAAATTTCTAAAATCCACCAACGATGCCGAAACTATCCAAAACAACTCCGATTGAACTGAAATTTTGCAGACATATCCAAAATGACATTACAAACCTGCTCCAACTGTCAGAATTCCATTCCGACCCGATAGCCTATTTTCCACTGCCGACCGAAAATCGCCAAAAACTAACTTTCGCCAATTCAAGCCTACTTCTACACCGGACATCACAAAATTATTCTGAACATACTCCTAAGTCCCAAATCACCTAATGAAGCTATCCGAGCCATAAAATCCGCATTCCGAGGTCGCTTACCAATAAGTCAACTCTTAGTCGACTCTTCCAACTTCAAGGCTATTCTTAAAGACTAAGTGACTAAACTTTCGTTAAAATCACTTCGATTTCAAGACTACCAACTCTAACACATCAATAACGGTATAATTAATCTATAGCAATTCAATCACAGTAATTATAATGCAGGTTCTACGTAACGACAGACCGGGTCGTTACATTCTCCCCCTCTTAAACAAACGTTCGTCTTCGAACGAGTCTAGAAACATACCTGTAGTCTCAAACAAGTGAGGATATTTGATCTGCATATCCTGCTCGGTCTCCCAAGTAGCCTCCTCCACTGGCTGACCTCTCCACTGCACCTTCACTAATGCTATATCCTTAGACCTCAACTTTTTGACCTCGCGAGCCAAGATTGCTACTGGCTCTACCTCATATGACATACCACCCTCCAGCTGAACTGTGCTGAAGTCTAACACATGAGACGGGTCACCAACATATTTCCTGA